>BQNB010151030.1:2125-15956 GCA_026074375.1 Tanacetum coccineum
AACCCACGGTAAGTCCTCCTAGCAAAAACAAAATTGACTTTAGAATATCATTAGACGAATCCGACGAAGAAGATTACACGGTAATTTTTGACGAAAATTCATTTTCTTATAAAATAATTTATGTCAATAATTTAAAAACGAATTCGAAAAATGATGAAATCAATATGCCTTCGTCACCCAAACCTACAGTCAGTTATTTTGATGATTTAGACTGCTTAAATGATTTCGAAAATGAATTTCCAGCCATTGTTTATAATGACGGCCTAACGTCTAAATCATATCTCGTAATTAAACCTTTTGTAAATTCTCAAACCAATCTAGAAAATGAAACATCATTGTCCGAATATGATAAAAAGGAACAAAATACTTTAAACCTTAATAATCTATTTCCTTTTTACAAAATTTATCCCGATGATTCAAGAACGAATAAAGGAAATGATGATGAAATCAATATAATACAGTCTTCGGGGAATAATATCAATACCAACGGGTCAAACAAACTTCTGCAATTAAGTCGCGATAAAATTAGTAAAATTTTCAATTTTATCATGAAATTAAATATTTATATCGTGACTTGGAATTATTTTGATAACGGGATATCATTAAGTCTTTTTAAGAATTTATATGTGCCGTTCGGCATTCCGTTCAACCCCAAGCAATATTATAAGGATGGTGCTCATACAAATATTACGGAGGCCAAGGTACGTTTTCCTTTGTTAAAACTTTGAAAAATTGGTCTCCAAATATAAATACGGCGTATTAAGGACAAACCTATATACCATATCAACTTATTGTCTAATACGCCGTATTAGATAATTCCCTATACGGCGTATCAAGTCTGGGTATAAAAACCCAACTGATACCCCAGATCAGTTTTCACACACACTTTTCACTCTCACTCAAAGATTTTAACCGCAAAAATTCTTGGAGATCATTGTATTTGATTCACTATCACTCTCTTCTCAGTAACAATCATATGGTAATGCGCTCTTCTCTTTTCCCTTTTTGATTTCCAATTTTGAACAAAAGCTATGGGTAGGGTTAGGGTTTTAATTTTAGTTTTTAAAGGCTTATACCCAATTCGTCTAGGCTTATTTTGGACCATCGTTTTCCCCTGCGACGAGTATAAAGTTTTTAAGAATTATAATTGGGTCAAAATGGGTAGAATAAGGGAAAACCCCTTTTCGTTTTTAACTGCAGAAGCAATACGACATATCCACTGAACATGGATACGGCGTATTGACTCAATTTTACCCAAAATTTAAAACCTCAATACGACGTATCCAATGAAATGAATATAGTGTATTGATCAGATAAAGGTCCCACGTTTTAAATCCCATACACCATATTGCTTTGTATGAATACGACATATTGACTTCAGATCTTTATATACGGCATATCCATTTACGAATACACCATATCCTCTCTCAGAATAGAATGATTAAAGTTTGTGTACTGATCTCGTTTATTTTGCAGATATGGCATCTTTACCAGCTGGAGATCAGAGACACCTGTGGCTCGGGTACCAGGTTAAGGGATATACCGAGGACATAATGCACAACTATGAGCAAAGGCTTTAGACGATATAGGGGAGGTTAGTTAACCGAGTACACATACTAGATTTTAAGGATTTGACTTCTAATATAAGGCAGGATTTAGCCGTAAGGCTAAGGATGTTATATACTAGGGATGATGGGCAGCATGTATTTGTGAGTCATGCTTGGAGGAGATTGTTTGGGATCCGAGCACCTTTAGTTTATGAGTTTATTTTGAAGTTTCTCAGTACTTGCAGGATGAGTGATACTGAGATGGGTTTGGATGTTGTTGATACCCTATGCTTCCAGTTATGTAGAGTTAGAAGTAGGATGACTTGGAGATAGTTCATTATGGCTTTGGGATTGCATACCGCCGAAGAGATGGCAAGGGACAGTTTTGGGGCATATTGGCCGGGTAGTGAGCGATTGATCCTCGACAAGGGGGATCTTAGGGATTATGAGATTGAGATTTCTTTTGACAAAGATTTTCTGGGGCCTGCCCCTTCTTATGTATACATCAGAGACCCCGTGAGGAGATTATGCCACATGATGATATCTTGCATCATTTCCGGCAGAGGACAGGCACCTGAGAAGGTGACCGGTGTCGATCTTTTCTACCTTTGGAGCATGGACCGAGGGACTGCAAACGTCCCGTATCGATTAGCACATTACTTATTCAGGCATGCTGAGGGGAGGAAGAGTGGAGCCAGGTTGTCTGGAGGTCACTTCATTGGGTGTCTTACTGCTCATTTTGGACTTGTCAGCGATCAAGGATTGAGAGGGTTGTCAGTAGTTACCCGTTAGCTTCTGTTGATTGATTTGTATAAGCTTGGGAGGCTCAACATCTATGAGAGGATTGACAATACATGGGCGTAGGTAGCCCCGAGACCAGAGAGGCAGCCGGATGCTACGGCTGGTGCCCATGAGGCCGGTGAGGATGGTCCTGCAGTTGATGAGGTTGCTTAGGCTGATCCAGCACCCATACAGGCACCTCAGCCACCACCTGCTGCTTCCAGGACTATGCCGTAGAGGGTTGCGTGTAACACCCCCAAATAGAGTCGCAGCGGAATATGGGTATGAGAGTGTTACTTCATATATCAATAGCACAAGATATGAGAACGAGCTCTATATGAGTCGTTTAAAAATGATACATTGGATTAATAAAACTTGTTTGTTACCTAAAGCCCGAAGCTTAAATTGTTCAATCCATTGTAAATGTAACGTTTTAACACAAAAGATATTCCCAAATGTAATGCCAACCCAATCTTTATAGTAGTGGACTCCATAAACGATGACCAACTCTGTATCCTTGTTTCTCGTACCTTATTGACCTGAGAAAAACATGCTTTAAAACGTCAACATAAAGTTGGAGAATTCACAGGTTTAAGTAAGTATAAAGTAGGACTGCAAGATTTCCAAGTGTATGACAAGTAACGAATACAATATCATAAAAGTAATTATGAAATGCACTAAATCATGCAATTGAGGGCTACCTCGACATATATGTATGCAAATTAATGCAAATAATGTGCCCGTGTAGATGTTTAACCCGCAACATCCAAATTGTTCTGACATGGTATACATTCGTTGTCCGGCAAACCGGCACAGTGAGCGCTACTCACCCGAACGGGGATGTCAATCCCAAATAGATCTATTCATAACATTCGCGCTTCGAATCCAGTAATTAACAGTTCGTGATTCATGGGCATAGTGGGTTATAGCTACTTAGGCAAACTTGTAATTTGATTTAAAGTGTACTTGCGTTCAATTGTAAAACAATGCATGTTTCTCACCCCCAAAGTTGTAAATCATTGTAATTGTATAAAAAGCGGGGCTATGAACTCACCTCAAGTGAATGATTGATTATCTAAATCAAGTAAATGAAATGTCTCGCGGAATCCGAGTGCAACCTAATTAATTATAGGTCGTATAAGTATAATGTATTTAATAAAAATACAACATCGCAAGTTATATAGTTACACCACCACCTAATAGTTTTGTTTTATTTAAAATGTTGAAACAATAATTAAATTGTAATTGTTAAGTAAGTGTCCATGTAATTGTACCTGTAAAAAAATATTATTTTTGTTCAACAATGTATTATTTGTTAATAATATATGATTTAATATTTTTATTGATTATATAATGATATATAATATAACTAATTTAATTGATTTTATAAAAATAGTGCACAAGTATAAAAATAGTGCATAAGGTTTTATAAACCTTATATCTTTATCGTTTTAACTCTGTTTTACATGTTATTTATACCCATGGCTTCGTATTAAGAAATTTTATCAAAATATTATATTTATAATATTTTTTCTTCTGATGAACAGTAACTTTCATAGTATTTGTAAAATATATAAAACTACTTTTACGTATTTAATTGACGTAACCTTATAAAAGTCATAACTTAATCATTTTAATTCCGTTTCGATTGTTCTTTATATGTATGGAATCGTGACGAGATAAACTATTTAAATAAAATGTCTACTATTTTTATAAAAATATGTGTCGAACTCAGTAAATCAAAAAAGTTTATAAAAATAGTTTTATAAACTTAAAACTTATAAACTCGTATCTCATTCGTTATAATTTCATTTTTAGAGTTTCTTACATGCTTGGAATCCTCATGACATGTACTTTCATTATAAAATATTTAGAAATTTCATTTCCCCCCCTTTTCCCCCCCCCCCCCCCCCCCCCCCCCCCCCCCCCCCCCCCCCCCCCCCCCCCCCCCCCCCCCCCCCCCCCCCCCCCCCCCCCCCCCCCCCCCCCTTGTCTGTAACAGTAATGGTTTTTATAAAATAACTTTTATAAAGAAACATTTATATATTTATTTGTCGTAAACTCGTAAATGTCATAACTCCTTCGTTATTGATCCAATCTTCATGTTTTTTATAGATTTGGAAAGCTCATAATATGTACTATCACAAAAAATGTCCTTATAATTTTATCAGATACGAAATAGGTGCAGTTTTTATAAAAATACTTTTATAAAAACACTTTTTATTGTAATCTTGCAATTGTCGTAATTTCTTCGTTATAGATCGGTATTTCAAGTTCTTTATATGCTTACGATCCTTATAATATGTACTATTTTATAAAAATAATTCCATAATTTTATTAGATTTGAATCTTAACAGTACGTATAAAAACAGTGGGCTTTTTCTATAATTTATAAATTAGTTTTTATAAATCTATTGCTTGAGAAATTTTGTACAAGTCCTTTACCATACTTTATACCACATGTCTTGTATATTTTGAGTCCTCTAAAATGTGTTCATAATGATTGTCCAAGATAAAATGTCCTCACTTTATTTATACATAAACTTAAATAATAACCTTCCAACAATTTAGTTTATAAACTAAACTCATAAATTAACCAACAATTATACAAAGTATTTTACTTGTGCTCTATCATATTTTTAACATCATTTCATTATATATTTAAATAGATTCGAACCATAAACATACCCATTTATATTTTGTAAATCCATAAAATAACTCTAGGTGGTGATTAACAGAATAACATGTATGTAAAACAAGTAAATGAATAAATGGAAGGATTAGGGTTCAAGTAAACCTTAGAGAAGTGTAGGAGAATGAAGAACACAAGATCAAACCCTACTTAACAAACCCAAATTAGAAACCCTAATCAAGAAACCCTAGCTTACTTTCTTGAATCAAACCCTTGCAAATAACACCCAAGCTTCTAAACCAATTTGCTACACCTTAGATATTACTACTAAAGAGCCTTGAATACTTGAAAAATCAACAATATAAACACCTTAAAAACCCTAGATCCACCGTGGGTTATGGTTATTGTAAAGAGAGTTTTTGTGGTTTGTTTGCTTGCAAAATGAAAGAGTGTGTATAACAACCTACAATTTTCATCAATGTATTTATCAATCTATTAAATTAGATGCAATCATCCTTAGTGTAATTTCTATCTATTAAATTAGATGAAACCATTTTCATGGAAAGATTTTTTCTTTATTTCATCCATAATGTAACATAACTTACATTACAAAAGTAAACGTGCTCACGCAACCTACCAATGCCAATTTCATCAACGTTTATATCGAGTAACGTTATAATATGTCAAGCAATATGTTTTAAACTCCATTTTTCTAAGGCATTTAGTACCACTTCTTAAGTACAAGATACAAGCTTCCAATGTACAACATTTGAACTATATTAATCCTAAACCCTAACCCTAGCTTGTCCTAACCCTAGTTCACCTAGTTTCGAACCAAGCAACCACCCTCCCTCCACCATGATTCACCACCATGCCTACCACCTTGCTAAGCACCTCCATCACCTCCTTGTCACCACCTAGCCACCTTGCACCCCAAGTAAACCTCCTTGTCACCACCCTTGTTAACCGAACCCCTCACCATCTCTTAACACCTTTCAAAGCTAGTCTTAGCTCTCCTTAGTCATACCTAGTAACCCTTGGCCATCACTCCTAGCTCACCTTGGCCACCACTCCACACAAACTTGGCCACTACTCATTTTCGGACCCTATATATACACGAACACATACATGCTTCCATAATTCACCATTTAAGCTTCAAACTACCTCAAAATCATGTTCTAATCAAGCCAAGGAAGAGAAGAGAGAAAGTATAAGCTATTTAGAAGCCAAGGTTAAGAAGGAAAAGGTTCTTGATTCATCTCCAAGCCATTTTCGAACCATATCACCCATTTTCATCCATTCGTGTACTAGTAAGCTTTTCTACTCGTTCTATAAGCTCTTGTATTATTTTAGATCATGTATAAATTGAATTTAAGCCACTTGTATAAGTTCTTGAACCACAAACTCATTTGTTTGGTTTTCCTAAACTAAACCGTGCCCTTAAAACCCTAAAACCCTAATTTTGAAACCCTAATAAGCTATAAGCTATAAACAGATCCTAAAGGATATTTTAATAAGCTCCTTTATCATTTTACAAGCTTTGAAAACAACTTTATAAGCTAGAACCCATTGGGTCTTAGTTTTAAAACCAAACATGCCCATTTTGGATTTTTAAGCTCATAAGCTCTTTTCATAAGCTACAAGCTCATAAAACTTACTTATTTTAGCTTATAGTAATAAGCTATAAGCTACAAAATTGATTTCGAGATTAAAAATACAAAGATTATGAATTTTGGACTTAAAATGCAAAACGTTTCATGCAAAGGGGTATATATTGTAAATTTTGAAATTATTAAACTTTCGGGCCAAAAATGTAATTATTCTAAAATTAAACTACAGGGGTTTATTTTGCCATATTTCAAAGTTAAGGGTTTAAATGTTTAAAGATATATATAAAGGGATTAATTTTGTAAAAGTTATTATACCAAGGGTATATATTGTCATTTTTGAATTCTCAAGGGTATAAAATGTAATATTTTTATATTAATTATAAAAATATATTTAAATATTATAAGACTCGATTTTATTAAAGCCCGACACATTTGTCGTTATCATTCGTCGATCGAAACACTATAAAATAATTATGTTATGTATTTAACATAATTTATCATCTACTAGCTTTTGAAGAAACTTAAAAAGATAAAATCTTATCAATTAAACTATAACGTATCACGTTACTAGGGAGTTTCATGTGAGGGGATTTCATTTGGGTAGACGTTTTGACGAGTTGTTGGATTTACGATTTAAAGTGTCCTAGCTCCTCAAACGTTTACTACATGACCTCTGGATTATGATAGCCCGAACAGTGATACGATGATTTCACAAGTTAATGAACCAAATTAATATTTATGTTAAACTTTATGAAATAAAGTTTTGAAATATAAACAATCGAACTAAGACTTGACATATTACCCCAGGTTGCGTGACGAGGCTGTTTACTTCCATTTGAATTAAATTTCAAATCAATCAACTACCCTATTAAGGTGAGTTCATAGTCCCACCTTTATATGTTTTTCCAAACCCCGTGGGGGATACATGCTATAAACCATGAATACAAGTATTTTCCAACTGTATGTTATCCTGATATATTATTGCCTAAGTTTACCTTTACTGCCAATATCTTTACATCATGAACCATTAATCACTTGAGTGTGAACGCGAATATTGTGGATAGATCTATTGGTTTGGACAATCCGTTTGTGGTTTACTGTAATTGAGGTAATATACGCACTATATTTGAGAATAATAGGTAACTTTAGCAAGTTACCTTTCCAAGAGGACATTTGTTCCTCAATAATGTCACTGAGGTGATTTCCATGTTAACGTGTTGGTGTCATGAGCTTAGGGCAATAATATTGTTTTCCATGATAATTGTAATTGTACAATTATTACCACTTATGATGACTTGTATTCAACCATTTCATTACAAACCTATGAATTTCACTCAACCTTTGTGTTGACCTTTTTAGCATGTTTATCTCAGGTAATTGAGCAACCTATGGCACGAAGTGGCATTGGACTTGAGGACGTCCAAACTTGTTATCATTCAAACTTTATGTTTTCATATGTATGTTTGGGACCTCCTTTTTTAAAACTCTGAAATAATATTGAATGATAACTAAATTTTCCAATACATCTCTTTTGAGTCGTTTTCTATGATTATGACTGTTGATTCATGAAGTAATAGCTATATGTCAAATAAGGGGGTGTTACAGATTGGTATCAGAGCCTCGGTTATAGAGAATAAGGTTAAAACCTAAACTATAACCATTTTCCATCTAAGAAAGTCCTTCGTGCCACTACATTTCCTGAATAGTATGTAAAGATATATAACTATTCTATAAATAACTTATGTTATTTTCCACTGGGCTGTTACAGAATTATGTCTACATCCACGCACCCTATTATCGTCCTATCTGATTCCTATATTAAGGATGTTTTTTCCTCTACGAATACTCCTGACTATACCCCGGCTTCATTGGACTATTTCCCAGCCTCACCGAGAAACACCTTTTCTGATCCTTCAGAGGATTTATCTAAGGATCTTTTGGCCTCGCTAGCCATCTCACCATTCTATGATGATCCATATATGAAGGTCATGCAAGCAAATAATGCTCTTAAATAATGATCACCGTTTTCCACTCACTCGAGCCTCTATTGCTCCACCAACTATTTTACCTCCATCTCCAGTGTTACCATCATCACCACTATTTGATCCTCGAGATTTCTTTCTTCCCGAGGAGATTTTACCACCTCAGAAACGAGCTCGTTTCCTATCATCCTCCTCTACTGATTTTTCTGCCCCACCTCATGTATTTGAGATTGGAGAGAGTTCTCATAAGACGCATCTGGAGCGCCATGAGGAACAGATCAAGACTATTTTGAATCACTTAGATGAGCTCCCTCTTGAGCGCATTGAGCACATGGAAGATAAGATAGAAGGTCTTGGTAATGGTCGAGTCATCATACAACGAGATTTTGACCAACTAGAAACTGAACTTCAAGAAGCCCGTACCCAGATTTATGGATTTCAGAGAGAGCAAATAAGGCATGACGACAAGATTGTTGTTGCTCGTGTCAGGACTTATACTTTAGAGATACTCATCGGACATATCCAGATTCGCCACCGATCAGATATGAAGAGTCTTCTGGACAAGATCCATGAGCTCAAGAACCACAAGGGAGGACCACCAGACTACTAGACTAGATCCTTATCATTTACAACTTTTGTTAGAATCCAACCACTGGATGTGTGGCATAAATAATGACACTTGTCAAATTTTGACTATGTAAAATATGTAGACAAGTTGTTTATGACTTAATACAGTGGTGATTCCATTATACCTCGCTGTTTTATGATACCGATTTATGTATGTCGTGGTTGTCTATCCTATATTCTGTAGTGTGATGTATCGTATCTTTATGTATCTAGGTTACTATGGCTCTCTTACCATCCGGTTTTCTCAAACCTTTGTACCCAGATATCATGGATATATCAAGATATTAAGCATACGATTTCACCTACACCACCACCAGACTATCCTTTGATGAGTTATCTAAGTGGTCGCGGTATGAAACCACTGGAAAGTGAACCAGTCCCCGAGAAACCTAATGAGTTAGATGCTTGTTAGAGTGTCCATTCTAAAATTTTCCGTTATATCCTGCAATGTAATGTTAGAACTTGTACCAAATAAGAATCCATACAATGATATATTCTTATTATGTGTTGTCTTGTAAATGTTGATAGAATGGCTCCCAAGAGGACACCAACATCTGCAGCACCAGCCATGTCTCAGGCTGCCATCAGGAAACTAGTTGCTGATAGTGTTGCCGCAGCTCTGGAAGCACAAGCTGCTACCATGGCAAATACTGACAATACCAATAGGAACACCAGACAAAGTGGAACTCCTGTAGCAAGAAAATGTAGCTACAAAGAGTTTATGAGCTGCCAACCTTTCAATTTCAAAGGTACAGAAGGCGCTGTTGGCCTCATCCGCTGGTTTAAATGAACTGAATCAGTATTTCTCCATAGTAATTGTACCGAGGACTGCAAAGTGAAATTTGCTACTGGTACTCTAACCGAGGAACCTTTATCCTGGTGGAATTTATTCGCCCAGCCTATTGAAATAGAGGAAGCTTACAAGATCACCTGGTCCAAATTTAAGCAGCTCTTAATAAAGAGTCCCCGAACTGAGATCAAGAAAATGGAAGATAAATTTTACAATCTGACTGTAAAAGGGAATGATCTCAAGACTTACATTAGAAGATTCTAGGAATTGGCAGTTTTATGCCCAACTATGGTGCCAAATTCTGAGAAACTCATGGAAGTCTTCATTGGGGGATTACCCAGAAGTATTGAAGGAAATGTTACCACTTCAAAGCCTCAAACTTTGGAGGAAGCTATTACCATAACCCAGAGGTTAATGGATCAATTAACAAGGCATAATTCTGTGTAAGGAACCAATGATCACAAATGAAAGTTTGATTATAGGAGAACCTTAACAACAACAACTACCAAAATAACCATAACAACAATAGCAACCGCAACAATGATCACCAACAATAACATAATAGAAGGCAAGAAACCGTCAGGCCTTATGCTGTCACCCCAACTGAAAATAGTAGGTATACTGGAAGCCTTCCCTTGTGTAAGAAATGCACCCCGCATCACACAGGACCTTACACTATCAAGTGTCAGACTTGCAACAAGGTGGGTCATCAGACCAGGAACTGCAGAAACAAAGGGCTAGCCACTGGAAGCAACCTACAACCAGTATTCGTAACTTGTCATGCCTGCGGAGAGAAAGGGCACTACAAAATTCAATGCTCAATAGCAAATAACAATTCCAAAGGAAGAGCATACTTGCTGAGAGACAAGAACGCTCACCAAGATCCGAACATAGTCACGGGTACGTTCCTTCTAAATCAATATCTAGCTAAAGTATTAATTGATTCAGGAGCAGATAAAAGTTTTGTATCCATATCTCTTGCTTCAATGCTTAATATCCTACCAATTACACTAGATAATACTTTTGACATTGAAATAGCCGATGGAAACCTAGTAGGCACTAATACCGTTATCCAGGGTTGCACTCTGATCTTGTTAAACCAACCTTTCAAAATTGATCTCATGCCGATTAAACTCGGTAGTTTCGACGTCGTCATTGGTATGGATTGGTTATCCAAGTATCATGCTAGAATTATATGTGACAAGAAAGTCGTCCACATCCCAATTGATGGTGAAACTTTGATCATTCCTAGGTGATCAAAGTAAAACCCGACTAAGCCTCATATCCTGTATTAAAACCGAAAGATATATATCCAGGGGATATCAAGTTTTCATAGCCTAAGTAATGGAGAAAAAGTCAGACGATAAACGACTGGAAGATATACCAGTAGTCAAAGAATTTCCAAAAGTTTTTCTTGAAAACCTACTCGGCCTTCCCCCAGTTCGCCAAGTAGAATTCTAAATCGATTTAATTCCAGGAGCGGCACCAGTAGCTCGAGCACCTTACAGATTAGCTCCTTCAGAAATGTACGAATTATCAAATCAACTACAAGAGTTAGGAGACCAAGATTTTATCCGACCAAGTACTTCACCTGGGGGAGCTCATGTCTTATTTGTTAAAAAGAAAGACGGATCTTTCAGAATGTGTATCGATTACCGGGAGTTGAATAAACTTACCGTAAAGAATCGTTACCCATTACCTAGGATCGATGATCTATTCGACCAACTTTAAGGTTCAAGTGTTTACTCAAAGATTGACTTAAGATCAGGTTATCATCAACTGAGAGTTGGGGATGAAGATATTCCCAAGACTACTTTCAGAACTAGGTACGGACACTACGAATTCCAAGTAATGCCATTTGGTTTAACTAACGCGCCTGCTGTGTTCATGGATCTCATGAACCGTGCGTGTAAACCATAGTTAGATAAATTTGTGATAGTGTTCATTGATGATATTCTTATCTACTCTCGTAACAAAAAAGAACATGCAAATCACCTGAGGATAATCTTGGAATTACTCAAAAAGGAGAAATTATATGCCAAGTTCTCCAAATGTGATTTATGGGCATGTGATTGACAGCCAAGGAATTCACGTTGACCCCGCCAAGATTGAAGCAGTTAAGAATTGGGCATCCCCTTCCACACCCACAAAAATACGCCAATTCTTATGACTAGCCGACTACTATAAAAGATTTCTCAAAGATTTTCAAAGATTGCAAAGTCTTTGACTGAATTAACCCAGAAAAACAAGAAGTATATCTGGGGAGAAGACCAAGCGTCAGCTTTCCAATTACTAAAATAGAAACTTTGTGAAGCTCCAATCCTAGCATTACCAGAAGGAAACGATGACTTTGTCATTTACTATGATGCATCCCATCAAGGCCGGGGAGCAGTGTTAATGCAAAGAGAAAAAGTTATTGCATATGCATCCCGACAACTTAAGCCTCATGAAGAGAACTATACCACACACGACCTTAAATTAGGAGCAGTAGTATTCGCTCTTAAAATTTGGAGACACTATCTGTATGGCACAAAGTGTACTGTGTTCACTGATCATAAAAGTCTTCAACATATCCTTGATCAGAAAGAGTTGAACATGAGACAACGTCGTTGGTTAGAATTTCTCGCAGATTACGATTGTGAGATTCACTACCACCCTGGGAAGGCAAATGTTGTAGCAAATGCCTTAAACCGGACAGAACGAATCAAACCACTCCGAGTCAGGGAATTAGTCATGACCCTTCACCTAAAATTACCATCATAAATCCTCGAAGCCTAAACCGAGGCGATCAAGGAAGAGAACATCAAAGCTGAGAACCTACGAGGAACGGATAAAGAATTTGAAGTACGTCCTAATGGAACCTGATGTATCAAGAATCGAAGCTGGTTACCACTCTTTGGTAATTTGAGAGACTTGATCATGCATGAGTCTCATAAATCAAAGTATTCCATTCACCCAGGTTCTGACAAGATGTATCAGGACCTAAAGAAACTCTATTGGTGGCCTAACATGAAGGCAATCATTGCTGAATATGTCGGCAAATGTTTGACATGTTCTAGAGTTAAAGTAGATTGTTAGAAGCCATCCGGCTTACTGACACAACCAGAGATTCCTACATGGAAATGGGAAAGAATAACGATGGACTTCGTTACAAAACTACCTAGAACGTCAAGTGGACATGACATAATTTGGGTCATTGTAGACTGCCTTACCAAATCAGCACATTTTATCCCCACCAGACAGACATATAGTGTTAGATATTAGAAAAAGACTCGATCACCCTATGTATTTTACTGTTTATTATAGCTCGTAGTTTAATAGTTAATCGTATGACTTTTGGTATTAAGCCGGGTACTAATACCTGGTATATTGTAAGAACTATAAAAGCCTCTTCCAACTTTGGAAGATGTAACACCCCCAAAATGGGTCGCAGCGGAATAAGGATCCGGGGCATGTTACTTTGAGATCAACAGCACAAGATATATATAAGAACGACACAAAAGTCGTTTAGATTGATACATTGGATTTAAATAAAAGTCATATTACAAAAGCTTATAGCTTTACTTGTTCTTTATTTAATATTTACAAAAGACGACATAGATTTCCCCAAAACATGATGCACCTAAGTCTTTAACAGTGCAATCCAAAACATAATCCAATGCATCCTTGGCATCTCGTGCCTAATATTTAAATTATGCAGGACCGCAAGATTTTTCCCGTGATGTTACAACAGATGCCAACAATCACAAAACCAGATTACTGTTGCACTAAGCTCATGACACCGAAGCTCAACCTATATTTTGCTATTTTAGCAGTTATTTTGCCCGTACATATGTTGTAACCCGCAACATCCAAGTCTGACA
>BQNB010151031.1:0-15956 GCA_026074375.1 Tanacetum coccineum
TAAAAATTATTATTTTAATCAATTTATATTTTTATATATTTTTATAATTAATAAATAATTTAAATAGATATTTTGAAAAAGAATTTGATAAATACCTTTAGCGACGACATTTTTCGTCGCTAAAGTGTGCGGACCCCAGTCCCACTATGGTCAAGGTTTTGTGTTGAATTTTTGTGAGACCCCTCTATCATCACTAACGCTCAGTTCTCGAGTTTCATTTTCAGAAGAAAAGAAAGGAAAGGAAGGGGAACAAAAACATATTTGTGTTCTTGAGTTTTATTTTAATAAGAAAGGAAAAGAAAGGGAAGGAAAAGGAAGGAAAATTTGAAGGTTTTTTGTTCTAAATCTTTCCTCCCATATTTGGGCGGATTGGGAAGGAAAGTGTTTATATTGACAAATTTACCCTCATTTCTTCCACCACAGAGAGTCTTCAACCACTGTGTAATCTTCATTTTTTCAAAATAAGAAACTAATAAAAGTCCTACTGCAAAATGACGCATCGTTTTTTTTATTTAGCGATTATTAGGGCTAGTGATTTCTTGGGCTTTCTTGGGTTTGCACATGGGCCAATTATATTCACGACATGGACCAGCATATTTTTTATGCGCATTTTTACTTGTTAGTTTGATTAAAGAATATTTTAAATAAAAAAGTATATTAACCACAAATGGTTTATTAAAAAAAATTAAATTAGTAGCAGATATTTTGTTTAAAGGGCAGTAAATTTTTATGTTTCTTTTCTTTCTTTATTTCCTACTAATTTCAAACTCGAGAACACAAGATGAATAGTAAAAAAAATTTCACTATCTTTTCTTTTTCTTTTTTTTCCTTTCTTTTCACTCCTTTAATAACTCGAGAACAGAGAATTAGGAAATGCTCATGCTACCCATGGATTTTTAACCCCTGACCATGACGGGGCTCATATTCTATTTGAACAAGCGTCTAAATTTTTTCCAAAAAGCATTGGATGATATTATCACTAATAAAGATGCACATGCCCTTGTCACGAGCAATAATTGCTCGAGTCATCACCGTTTGCAATAATCTGCCCATCGCATATTAAAGTGCAGACTACACTGACTCAAGTTTTGTTCTTAATCTTGGCAGAGAAGTTGTGATTTTGTTCAAATGATCACTGAGATAAGCATATCACAACGAACTATTAGTGAATAATATATTTTAATAAATAATATATTTTTAAATATTATTTTCTCTCTCCTAACTCAAATCCAAATTAAACTAGCCGTTTGGGGTATTTTTTTTTTAATTTTTTTTAAAACAAGCCGTTACCGGCTGTTTTTAAACAAAAATATTTTTTTTTTAAAACGGGCTAAAATAGCCTTTTTCAAATTTTTAAACAATTTTTTTTAACAAAACAAGCCTCAACGAGGCGTTGGTGTGTCAACTTGGCCACCAACGCCGTCGTCAATTTCACATCCACGGTACCGTAACGCCGGACCCCAGGGCGTTACGGTACCCAACGCTCTAAAACACAAATAATCATTTAAACATATGATATGTGCCGAGTGATGCGCTATTCTACTAACCTTAATAATGATGCATATATTGCAGACGTATGGTTCATAATGAGCTTTAATAATAACCTTAGGCTGGATTTTTCGTGATGGACTTTCTTTTCCGCGGTTGGAATTCTCCTTCCGCAACTAAACTTCCTCTTCTGCGATTGGATTTTCCCTTCTGCGACTAGACTCAAGTAGTCTAGGATGAACATGGCAAATATAGATATAACCAAAGAGGAAGGGAATAAGGTCGCGATCGAAGGGAGAGACAAACCCCTACCTCATAATCGCAAAGTATATCACTATACTTGGTCAACACTTATTAGATAATAGGATGTGTCACACTCTATTGGGTAAATGTAAATTAGAACCACTATAAATACTAATGCACTTGTTCATTGTTCATTGAAGGTAGGTTATCATCTCCTACAATTCACTACTCACACGTATACATCATACATATGATACTATGCTAAACCCTTTACTTATTCTGACTTGATCGTCGAAGAGTGGTTCTCAGGGCTCCGGCCTCGGGCTTCTTACCGGTTCTTCTGTGTTTATAACACTCTTCAAGACTGGAGATGACGATGAACGACATCATGAAAGTTGTCAAGACCAACTCGACTTACATTATGCTTCAACATATATATTAAAGTTAACATAGAAAACTAAAAAAAGAAATAAAGGATTTTTTTTTCCTTCTAAACCGACCATCTCCACTCATTTTCTCAATAAATAATCAAATTTGAGGAATGCGATATCATCTTTTAGTGACATTCATCATTCAAAAACAATTTATCTTTAACAATGTCCTCAAAATTTTAGTCCATATTTATATTGAGTTAATTGACAAATATCAATTAATAGTCATATAAGAATTTAAAAAAAAAAAAGATATTGAAAAGTAATAATTATATTTTTAGAGGATGAATAGTGATTCTTTAAAAATGAAAGATTTTAAGTAATGCTTCAAAATTATCTTGAAATTAAAGACATAGTTGCAGATAAGTTATAATGGTCCATTTTTTATTGGAAAAATAATGGTCCACATACAGACAGGGGTTGAAGATGACACCTCTTATAAATATGTGACAATGATAGAATTATTAAGATGACTTGTTATACAGTCATCACTAAATGTGTGTGTATCCAGACAATAGTTGTTACTACTACAAGATTGATGAATTATTTCGGTCGCAGATCTTGGGCATATATTACAGAAGTATTTGTTTACAGGTACTGCTGGTTCACATGGTTATCATCCCAAAATTAGATTATATATTATCATTTGAGATCAGTTGATTTTGCACGGTACTACCAAAAAGAAGCTCAAAAAATTTAGCTCAAAAATTTGAGCAGGCCCAATTAGTGTTTTTTTTTAAATTGTTGGCACAAAATAGGGAGGAAAAAAATGTTACAAAAGTACCAGCGCATTCAGATAAAAAAAATATTCGCGGTAACATTTCCGAATTGACTTAAACAGTTCATTTTACACCATGATACCAAAAAAATAAATTCGCAAAAAAATAAAAAATAAAAAAATAAAATTTTAACGCCACGCAACAACGCGTAAGACCATAAAAAAATACTAAACATGATACTGAAAAAGTAAACCCGCACTATTAAATATGACACCGAGAAAATAAACTCGCACAAAATTAAAGGGAAAAAAAAGAATTAATGACACGCAACAACGCGCGAAAAATTAACGGCTCGCAGTAACGCGCAGAAAAAAATAAACTTACACTATTAAACATAAAAAAAAGCGCGCGAAAAAACAAAAAATATATAAATAAATAAATAAAAAATTAACGGCCCGCAACAACGCGCAAAAAATTAACGCCCGTAACAACGCGCGGATATGTTTGCTTGTATCAATCAATATTTGAGGAATAAAATACCACTATACGCTAGCGTAAAAAAATCGTACACAATCATCTAATTTGTCTCTAACACGTGGCATCATTTCATTGGATGTAGAGCCGACTTGTGTGACATACATATACGATCATTTCACGGGTATATAAACCCTCCTCCATCCTCATTTTTTCTACCTCAAACTAAGCTTCTTCCTTCCATATATATCGTGACATAAATTAAAGCATTTCGTGTTGATTGATTATTCATCCCAAATCTCGTATACAAGTTCCCATTTCGTGTCGAAATCAACAGATTTTGGTTGTCACCTTATTCGAGTCGAAAAAGCTGCTTGTTCGAGAGGTATTTGTACAAAAAGGTGAGTTTTAAATTTTCATTTTGCACATTTCCTAGTATTATGGAATATGTTCCGCTAATAATGTTTGATAATCTAGTTTAGTTGTTTGTGTCAGAGTTTTATAATAACTATCGTGCTAAGTTAAAACTACTAGTATAATTTTTTATTCTAATATGTAATGTTTAGATAAATACTATATTGTACGTGTGTTTGAAGTTTTTGCGCGGTCGAGTGTCTTCCAATGTTAGCATATTATGTCATCTAAGTATTTCAAGTTTTTATAAACAGGCACGAAACCTCGTGGATTTTTCTTATGTAGTGTAACATTTTGTTAAATACTCTTTGTTTAATTTAGATGTTTTTATATCAGAGTTAAATACTTTTACATTTTCATGTTGTTATGATATAAAATGGCACTTGTCATTTCCGTGGACACCATTATAGAGATATTGAAAACAACAAGATGTTTTAGAGAAACAGGAAACAAACACAAGTTATCGATTAATTACTTTTTGTTCGATAATGGATTGGAACATTTTTGTTTGACGAAAATTGTCTTTTTAACGAACTACTAATTTGTAGTGTATTTTTTAAAAATTATTAAAGTGTACCACTCACCGTAACTTTGTTGCTCCCTATAGTATAGGAGTTTTACTCATAATAATTACTCCCCGTCTCATTTTTATTGTTCATGTTTTCTTTTTGAGATGTCCCAATTTAATTGTCCACCAATAAAAATAGATAGGAAAGTTTGATTAAGTATATTACCCTTGTTTGAAATTATTATTACTAACTTTAAAGAAGACTTTAATTAATTAGCTAGGGGTAAAACTGTCATTCTGTCAAAAAGTAAAAAAGAGAAAGCAGTAATAAATGCACTTTTCTTAAATTGTGTACAGTAATTTTGAGACTGAGGGAATAACAATTTCATGAACAAAAAATCTTTAATCTGGAAATGTATGTTTTGTAATGCTGGAAAACAAGCCAACTAAACGCATTCCAACCTTAGTTTGTAACATCGTTTTCCAGATCATTCACTTTTTTGGACCTCTAAAATTCGGGTGGTCGACTTTGAATTCAACATTTTGCTTTTGTCGAAATTTTAATGTTTACTCAAATAAACGGTTAACCCGACTGACAATAAACTATCTACTTTACCATTAACATTCAAACGGAATGCAGAATCAAGTGTTTAATACATGTGCTTATGTTTTTTCCATTCTGTTTGCAGGTCATTATCAACGCGTGTAAAGATGACGATTACACCAAAAATCTCTATTGATGGTGGCAACCTTCTTGTCCATGGGAAAACTGTACTTAAGGGTGTGCCAGAAAACATTGTGCTAACTCCCGGAACCGGCGCAGGACTTGTAACCGGTGCATTCATTGGTGCATCAGCTACAAATAGCAAAAGTCTCCATGTGTTTCCTGTGGGAGTCTTAGAGTACGTAAGCTCTCAAACATCGTTTTCCTGTCAGAGTACATGATGATGTTTTTCTAACCATGTTGTTTGATTTGTTACTGCAGGGGTCTTAGATTTATGTGTTGTTTCCGTTTCAAGCTATGGTGGATGACTCAGAGAATGGGAACATGTGGAAAAGATATTCCTTTAGAGACTCAATTTTTGCTAGTCGAGTGCAAAGACAGCAATGATAATGGTCCCACCATCTATACCGTATTCCTTCCTCTTCTGGAAGGTCAATTCAGGGCCGTTCTTCAAGGAAATGACAAGAACGAACTAGAGATTTGTCTCGAGAGTGGTTAGTACATTAATGTTTCTGATTGTACTTTTAGACTTACGACGCTACCTCGTGTGATATAAAACATGATTCAGTCTTCATACATTTATCACTTAATAAACAAACAACGCTTAGCTAACAATTCACGTCATTGTTATTGTCAGGCGATCATGCAGTTGAAACTAACCAAGGGCTCAACCTTGTCTACATGAATGCTGGAACAAATCCATTTGAGGTTATCACACAGGCTGTGAAGTAAGTTTTTATATAGACTATTATTGTGTTTGGATCTAACAAGCCCATATTGATTGACGTATAATCTAAATCTGCGTGTGGAACAGGGCCGTTGAGAACCACATGCAAACATATCATCACCGGGAGAAGAAAAAGGTAAGATAGCTCACTCCTATTCTGTTTTATAAACCAGCTTAGGATATGTTATGTCTTATATTTGTGATTTATGTTGGTTGACATAACAGTTACCGGGATTACTCGACTGGTTTGGCTGGTGCACGTGGGATGCTTTCTACACCGATGTCACTGCGGAGGGTGTAGAACAAGGCCTCAAAAGGTAGTCCAATAAGTACTTTATATTTAATAGCTCATGTGACTACTATCATTTTGTAATATAAAGAGAACCCGAGCAAGGAAATGAACTTCAATTGGTTTATGATTGCAGTCTATCAGAGGGAGGGACTCCCCCACGCTTCCTCATCATAGATGATGGTTGGCAACAGATTGGGAATGAGAACAAGGACACAAATGTTGTTGTGCAAGAAGGAGCACAGTAAGTTTTCTTTCCATCTTAGATGGTGTCAGGATTGGCGTTTTGAAACGTGTCTTTCCTTAATTTCTTAACAGCCAATAATTAACAGACACTCAAACATGTGATCAGTTGATTATTTCCGCTTCACATAGCAGAAAAACATACTGCCAATATCGTCCACAATGGGGTTTGTTACAACTAATTATTTGTTTTTGATAGTGCAATATCACATACGATCACTTTCAAAGCGCAAGCTAACACACCCTTAATGTCCACCACTACCCATTAGATGTTTTTTATGAACACGCGTAACTATTCATTCTCCGTTCTACTTGAAACTTCATTCCCTATGTTGACTTGTCCCTCTCAACTCTTGCAGGTTTGCAAACAGACTAACAGGAATAAAAGAAAATGAGAAATTCCAAAAGAAGAAAGATGATCATGCCCCTGGCTTAAAACATGTCGTAGATGAAGCCAAGGAAAATCATAATGTCAAGTATGTTCACCACTCAAAATCTGATATATTTCGATTAACATCTCTTGAAGCATGTTCTGTTAAAGTTGATTATCGGATTCTAACATGTGTTATTGCAGATATGTATATGTTTGGCATGCTCTAGCAGGCTACTGGGGTGGTGTGAATCCAACCGTTGCCGGTATGGAACATTATGACCCGTCTATGGCATACCCGGTTCAATCTCCTGGTGTAAAAGGAAACCAACCAGACATAGTCATGGACAGCCTTTCAGTCCATGGTCTAGGTCTGGTTCACCCTAGAAAGGTTTTCAATTTCTACAACGAGCTTCACGCGTATCTTGCTTCATGTGGAGTTGATGGAGTCAAAGTCGACGTTCAAAATATAATAGAAACTCTTGGAGCTGGCCATGGTGGTAGAGTTTCGCTTACCCGAAGCTATGTCCAGGCGCTTGAGGCTTCAATTGCAAAGAACTTTAAAGATAATGGATGCATTGCTTGTATGTGTCATAATACTGACGGGCTTTATAGTGCTAAACAAACTGCCATTATTAGAGCCTCTGATGATTTCTACCCTCATGACCCTGCCTCTCACACCATCCATATTTCTTCCGTGGCCTACAACACACTATTTCTTGGGGAGTTTATGCAACCTGATTGGGACATGTTTCATGTAAGTATACTTGCTTTTAATAACTACTAGAGGTGACTATATCGGGCATGTTGAGTAAGGGGTCAAAACTGGTTATGTTAAAATGGGTCTGATTTCTTATGCGGGTCAAAACGAGTCCTGGTCGGGTTACCCTCTAACCACTATTTGTTCATCTTTTTGTATATAGCCAAAATGTTGATTATGATTATAATAACAACTGCATGCACTAATATTCAGAATTTTGCGACTCTTAACCCGTTCGACCCATTACCCTTTTAGCTGATAATTTTTTGTTTGATGCGTTGAAAACAAGACGCAACCCAAAATGGACTCATTCATAAGTAAATGGGTCAAAATTTGCACTTCTAGTGACCACTTTAAATTAATCGTGTAGAAGTTTTAGCTAACTTGGTTTCTTTTCATATACAAAATTTTCCAGTCTCTTCATCCAGCTGCTGACTATCACGCTGCAGCTAGATCAATTGGTGGATGTCCCATCTATGTTAGGTATTTTAATCCTGTCTCTTATTGTTTCTCTTATAAGCGTGCTATTCGAATGGGAAAACCATAAACTAATGTGAGTTACTTATCTTAGTGACAAGCCTGGCAATCACAACTTTGATCTATTAAAGAAGTTGGTTCTCCCTGATGGATCAGTTCTCCGTGCTCAGCTGCCCGGAAGACCTACACTTGACTGCCTTTTTGCTGATCCGGCTAGAGATGGAATCAGGTTTTGCTTCTTATTCCAAAATTTTGGATTCTAATTTTTGGTTCAGCCCATCCTAGCCATGCCATTTAATCTTGACTCGTGTTTGTGCAGCCTGCTTAAGGTTTGGAATGTGAACAAGTGCACAGGCGTTGTAGGTGTATTTAACTGCCAGGGAGCTGGTTGGTGTAAAATCGAAAAGAAAACCCGCATCCATGATGCTTCTCCTGGCATTCTTACTGGTTCTGTGCAATCAACTGATGTTGATGCTCTAGCTCAAGTAGCTGGTCAGGACTGGCATGGAGAAACAATTGTGTACTGTCAAAGATCAGGTACCTCATCACTTATAGCTTTTCTTTTATAAAAAAAAAAGACTTTTAGACAACTTCCTGACTCGTTCCTCTTTTTAGCTAAATTTGTATTTTTGACCCGTTTAAACTGTCAACATGGGATGTCCATAATTATCATGATTGGTTAATGTTGCAGGGGAGGTAGTTCGGTTACCAAAAGGTGTGTCGTTGCCTGTAACACTCAAGATTCTCGAATATGAACTATTCCATTTCTGTCCTCTAAAGGTTAGTCTTTTTTAAACCATGTAGCTCAACATATATATCAAAGAAAGAAAGAAAACTAAATAGGCATGTTTTAATATGTTCTAACAGGAGATATCAGAAAACATATCGGTTGCACCAATAGGTCTGCTCGACATGTTCAATAGTGGTGGTGCAGTGGAGCAATTTGAAGTTCATTTAACTCCAAAATCTGAAGTCAATGGTGATCAGGCCACTCCTCTAAGCAAAAACCGGCCAGTGTTTGCCACGGTATCACTAAAAGTCCGAGGATGTGGACGATTTGGAGCCTATTCATCTCAACGCCCTCTCAAGTGCACCATTGATGGCAATGATACCGAGTTCAGCTATGATGGTTCAAGTGGATTAGTAACACTTGTGGTTCCTGTGTCTCGAGAGGAGATGTATAAGTGGTGCATCGAGATTGTAGTGTAAATCAGTCGAGATGAGATGTGTAATGTGTTGTAAACCATTGATATTGGTTTCACTCGTACATGAGTCCACAAAATTTAATGGTGTATTGGTCGGGTTAAAGTAGTGGTGGTTTGATGGAGGGTCTTGTAAGATAGAATAATGTGAGTTTAGTTGTAATGGGTGTCATTCCTTGTAATAAAGGAGTTATTAGCAAGTACTTGTGAAACATCGTTTATGTGAGTTGATCTTAAGGATGGTCGTTCGACGTATTTTGACTAACAAAATCTATATCATAAGATTTAAAGAAGGTTGTAATCGACTTAATACCAAAGTGCAGGTTGTGCAACATTAATACATTTTGGCCTTTAAAGAAACTCCGTTTAAATGGTTCCTATGTATAGTGAACAGTTGACGACAATGACTGTCAACAAAGTCTGACAAATAGCAGGGGTGATGTTTACATAATCTACACAGCAATGACATGTCCCAGAATTCTCTTCTCCTCAGGTTCCACATTAATAGAGTACAGGTGTATGCACATGAGCTTAGCCCGATAACCTATGTAGACTAATAGTTTTACACCCCCGGATGGCCGCAGTTGGAGCAGGAGATGAGTGAACAGTCAAACTGGAACAAAATAATGTATTAGTACTGAAGGAAGTCCTTCAGTGAATATCTATCTCAATGCATGTGATTCACTGATGTTAGAAAGAAATGGTAGAAAGGTATACATCACTTACATTATCATAGTAAACTATTGTGGCATGGATGAGGGGATAATGGAGTTCCAAAAGTTACGGAGCCAAAATGTCTCACCAACACTGCCAATGCAATGGTACTGAGCAACTGCACCTAGACAAGCATATGTCGGATCAATCTTCTATGATCATGACACGAGGTTGTCGAAAGATATAGAAAAATCTACCAAACTGCATAGGAGATGTCTGACGGGTAAAAGTGAGATAGTGTTGCATCTTTTGTTGGCGGTGCTTTTTTTCATGGAGAATGGTGATTGTGGGCAGTGATAAGGGTGGGTGAAGGTGATGACTACGGTGGCAGTGGTTGACGATGATAGTTGTGGTGACGATAGGTGGTGGGATCGGAGCTGGCTGACTGGCAGGCATCAGCAGTGGTGACCAGTCCCCTCCCCTAGGCAACAAACGTGAAGAGACTGCTATAAAGTATAGAGATATTGAAAGTCAGATTTGGACAATCCGTAGTCTCTCAAGTGCTTAATTATGGTGGTCAAGTGAATTAGTAACAATTATATTTCCTGTGGCTCAAGAGATGTACAAGTGGTTGTGTCAAGATCAACTGTAAAGCATGCCATGCAGTGTCCTTGACTATTTATTTGTTGTTAGTTACTTATGTATGAGTATGAGCCAACAAAATTACACGACATATCGGTTGGGTTATAGCATCTCTATGGTGTCTTTCAAGCAAAATCAAGTCATATTAAATGTCATGGGTGTCATTATTTGTAATAAAAGGGTTACTAGTTTAATGTGAAGCATTGTTCATGTGAAATTTTTGTAAGCCTTTCGATCCCGTGACGATATTTTTTTGACTAACATCGTAATTTCAGGTTGTATCTTCACACTAAAGATAATTGCTCGAGAAATCAACCTCTATAGCAGGTTATGAAACCAATTAAAAAAGAGTACATATGTAAATGACATACAAATCATGCCACCATTGCGTCTGGACACTGAAAAAACAACACAAGTACTTCTACCAAGTCACAAGTAAAACAAAAACAAACATCTTACGATTTCTGTCCTTCCTCAGCAGCAGCTTCAAAAGTTTCACCAGCAACGAGCTCTGGGACTTCATCATCATCCTCTTGTATTGTTGTCATAGGAGTAGCATCTTCACCCTCACCCACGCCCTGCTGCTTGAACTGCTCTGCCAGCTTCCTTAAGCTATCTGGGCCTGCACAAAATCATCAACCACATATCAATATTCAATTCTCATTGCTTCAATTAATTAATACCCCAAAAAAACAGCAAAAAGACCTAAATTTCCACACATACCCAACTGGTTGAGAATGCTCGGGAGAATATCTTGCAATTCTGGAGCACAAAATAGAAAATAACAGAATGAGTTACGGATAAAAAAATATCTGTTAGAACAGTAAGAATATGATGCGAACTTACTCTTTGTTTGGGGAGAACCACTAACAACCCAAGTGTTGGCACTAACAGCGGCTTGAACTGAAACAAAATATAAAAAGAACAAAAGTTTATAGTGTGTTAAAGAAACGAAATAAAGGAAAAAGTTATTTGATCTTTTAAAATGAGTACCTTTAGGGTTCAAGAACTGGATAACTGTCTCGTCCTTGAAAATGTTAACTTCCTCAATTTGTGTTATTGGTTGTACCCCTATTCTTTTCAAAGTGCTTAGCAGCCTTTTGTCATCAGTTGTGTTTGGTTTATGCACTGCCTTCTTCTTTCTGCATGTCAAAACCAAACGATAACTTGGATTAGTAAACATATAACTGAATGCCATATATGAGGGAAAACAATAGTAATACAATTTGTTATACGCTCGCCGAGTTTGTTCAAACAAACAGCCTTTTTGAGTATAGTAGGACCGGCGTACTCGCGGGGCGAGACTCTTTTCTTAGCCTATAAATGGGTATTTTACTTCATTCCTTCACTCGACTCTCATCCTTTATCTTCTACCATTCCATACGAAATTGCACAAGTTCAACCCCCCAACCCTAGTGATATGGATATGAATGCAGTGTTCAACAGGCTCTCTGCCCATTCCAGACGAAATTGCACAAGTGCAATATGCTCTCTCTAAAAGAGGTTGAGAGCGAGAAATCGCCTCTATGCGAGAAAAAGAATTGAGGGGATGCTTGGTTAAAATAAAGGAATGGGAAAGGGAAAGATAATGACAATGCAAAGGAATGCAATGGTTATTTCATTGCATAAAATGTCGCTTGGTTAAAATGTGAAGAATAAAAATGAGCATTAAACAAGAACAAATTTCATATGAGCAATAGAGAATTATAACCCTATTACGAAAATACATCCATAGATAATAATGAAATCAATATTAACATCTTAACAAAATCCATCCACTGTGACAATAATGAAATCGAAAAAATATGACGGATATGAATAAAGGAAAACAAGAATATTAGAAGCAATTCATTATGGCGTTTAAGAAATATTTTGAAACCAACTGTGACAATAACGAAATCAGAAAAGTGTGGCAATAATGAAATCAGAAAAGTATGACAGATGTGAATAAGGATATAAATAAGTAATCAACGTTTGATAACGTGAGTGTAAACAAGAGCTAAATATCACCAACCAAAAGATAGGTTACGAAGAAAATGTGACAGCTGAGGAAAAAAATATGCCATTTAAAGAGAAAAAAGGAATAAATTTCATACCCCTCAAATTGTTGAGTAATGGTTGATTACCCACTTTAGGGTAATGGTTGATTGCATTATCTCTAACCAACCATCACTTTTGATTACCTTACCCATTCCTTAGTGTCTAAAACCTCCAACCAAGCATGCCCTTAGTTTAAGAAGAAGAAGACTTGTTTCAAGGATAAGAAGACTTTATTGATTCCATGATAGATCCATCTAACTTTTTCATTTTTTTTCACATGTGATATGGTAGGAAATCATATATGATTTTATATTAATTTTATTTTCATTACAATTATCATATATGATATTTGAAAGGAAATCATATATGATTTTACATTGTTTTTGTTTTCATTACAATTATCATATGTGATATTTGAAAGTAATCTGTCTAATGTTTGATTTTTATATGGACAACTGTTAGAAATTCTCTTTTACTTGATTTTGGTTGATTTGGATCTTACATGAATGTGAATCTATTATATATCAGATGTGATATTTGTATTTTACAAGTTAGTAGCAAACTATCATATGTGTTTTTTTCCAAAGATCATATATGATTTAACATGATCATCACTAATTTATCAAACCATCATACTTGATGTTTAAAAAATGATAACATGTTTTCTATTCTAATGCATTTATTTACAAGTGATTATGAATGTGTGCAATAAAACTTAAACAAAATAGACATAATATCGAAAATCACATTCATAAATGTTTCGCCATTTTTATTTAGTATAAAACATCATGACATAATACCAAGAAAGTTAAACCATATTAGCAAGACATTGTACCAGTTACCAATGGTTTACAAAATCGTCCGTAGACGTCAAAACTCCATATGGAGATTACAAGATTAAAACAAAGTATACATTTGGAACGTGAAATAAAAATTCATGAGCTTCTTCATTGAGTTTCTCGGGCCTTTGGATGCTTGTAATGATCAAGATGCCTTGAAAATAGTCTTCTCTACACAAATAAGAAGATTTGATTCAATTTTCAAGAACATAATCATATATGATATATTATAATGGTAAAGAAGTTAACTTTCAAGCAGATTATCATATATGATATCAAACACACAACTAACTTTTAATTACTCAATAGGAGATGACAAACTTGCTTGTATTTTAGTTTCAGACATATTATCATATATGATAATTATAGTGTTAAAAAAGTTTGCTTTCAAGCAGATTAGCATATATGATATTATACACAAAACTAACTTTGTAGTACTCACAAGGAGATCACAAACAACTTGTATTTTATTTTCAAGCACATTATCATATATGATATAGTATAAATGCTTAAAACCTAGCTTATATCATATTTGATGCAGTACATAATTTTTTACAATTTTTTCAGGCAACTTATCATAAATGATTTTTCACTAACAGGTCATACTATATATGTTCAACGTAGATTAAGCCATAAAACCTGATAATTCATAAAAAAAAGCTAATAAGTTAGCTTATAACTCATCATAATAAATTTAGATGATTATAATTCATATGCTTATTCACATCAATCACCTAATAAGTTAGTTTATCAATCAACACGATTAAATCATATAATTCGTCAAATAAGCTATAAAATGATAAGATGAATTATAAGCTTATTCTAATCAAATAAGCTAAAAATAAGATAAATAAAAACAGATCGGATGAACTTTTACCTGATGTTAATGAACCGAAGAAGGAGATAATCGATTTACGAAGGAGATGATCGATCGATTAGATGTTCGTGATGATAGATTAAGATCTGATATGTTTGTGTGTGTTAGGTGAGAGAGAAAATGATAGATCTAAAAAAGACGGTGTGTGAGTGATTGGAGGTGTGGTTGGTGTGGGACGTTAAATATCCAAACTACCCCTCCGTCCTTTTTATTTATTTATTTATTTATTTAAATAATAAAACTCTTTTTAATCTTTACCCTTTCTTTTTTTTAGATGGATGGCTGAGATTAATCCCCCCAGTATCCAATAAAAAGAAAGTTTTTAATATAACCTTCCTCATAAAGAAAAGAACATATTTTTTAAAAGATTTGCAAAATGAAAACCAAAAATTACAAATATTGATTAAAATAAATAATATATAGTAGCATTTACCATAAAGTTAGTAGTGTAAAATTCTTAAATCATCAAACTTTCATCACTTATTAGTTGAATCGGTAAACTTTTTTTCGCAATTACTAGAACTAAATCATTAAGAATCACACCAGAATCGCAAATTAACGAGTATAAGCCGCTATGCACCATCGTGACGCACATGACCTCGCTACTTACAAGTTACAATATAATTACGCGCAAGATATATACCCGTTAGAAAGCAAATATATACAGTAGAAAAGAAAGTGGCTTTAATTTGTGTTGTAAATCTTAATCTAATAAAGAAGATTTGACCCGTTAAAAACACACAAACAAGAAAGAGAAGAAGATTTAATGATTGACCGACAAGGTAGCATTGGTAAGAAAGTCAAAGTAATAGAATACATCTGACATCATCAATCTTAAGTCTAAACATTGTAGTAGTAGTAAAGTAACATTGTATGCAATGATATGGGTCCATATGGTACGCTGTCATTGATAGATAGATGGATCCCACCACCTTTTTCCAACATTTACATTAACAACATTACTTACAACCTGTCCTTTATCTCATTTCACACCTTATAATTGTATCTCTCCTTTCATTCATTCACAAAAAACACACAAAAAGTTTAAGAAAATGGATTCAATGTTACAAAGACAAAGATCTCTCCCAGTTTCTCATCAACCATCTCCAACCGATTCGTTATCAGCTGCAACTGCAGGCATGCGACGTAGACTCTCGTCAATATCATTCCAAATTCAACCCACGACTACAGCTGCAACTGCATGGGCCATGCAACGTTCAAAGTCAGTATCATCAATGGGTGAATCAGCTTCAACTTCTATAAGAAACTGGTGGGACTGGGGATGGAACTGGATCTTATCAAGAAAACCTGTTTTCGCACAAGATCTCGAGTTTAACCAAGAGGATATATCTTTCCTTAAATCCAACGACAAAGGCAGCTGGAAACATGTTCTTTTTAAGGTTAGATCTGAGATCAGGAAGCTTCTTGGATCTGACAACGTTGGATTGCCTCAAACTGTCAGATACAACTCAAGTACCAGTTCCAAGTTCAGACGTTCAAGCTGATTATTTATTTATTTATAATGTTATGTTTTCTTGTTGTTTGTATGTATCAAATTCATTTTTTGTTTTTTTAGAAATATAGACAAGTTAAGGAAGATGACGAATGGTTACAAGTGGTTGTTAGTTGTTCTCCGATCTGGTAACGGTAACTTTTAAAAGAGAATTTTTACTGGAATGTAATTTGTAAAATTATTTTGTCCATGCTGTAATTTTCGGTTTTTGTTATATATTAAGGAAAACCATTTATTATTTAAAATCAATTACAAATACATTCCCTATACATAACTCATTTCCAAATTCATACTCAATTTACACTCTTTTACCAATTTAAAC
>BQNB010151032.1:0-13810 GCA_026074375.1 Tanacetum coccineum
GATGGTAAGGCTGATGAAGGTTTCTTTGTTAGATACTCTTTGAATAGTAAAGCTTTTAGAGTATCCAATAGTAGAACAAGGATAGTTGAAGAAAACTTGCATATTAGGTTTAGTGAGAATACACCTAATTTTGTAAGTAGTGGACCAGATTGGCTATTTGATATTGATTGTCACACCCCGCCAAGGCGGAAACGCGAGGCGCGACGAGAAAGGGAATCATCATAACACTTTGGCGTCTATAAGAGAAACTAAAACATGCATAAAGATACAATGTATCGACACGCAGGGCCATGAAAATACCCAAAACATATCAATAATATCCAAAAAGGTGTCTGACATTGAAATAAAGGCAGTTCATGCCAATGTCATGACAATGCAAATATTCAAATATCCTATCAACGCAAAACGAAAATCATTTATCATCCAAAACAAATACGAAATCTAGATAACTAAACTTCGCCAGCTGCCTATGGTCCATCTAGCCATTTTTTCTAACTTTAGACTAATCATGCTGAATACCTGAAAATGATACTTATACGTCAATACAATGGTTGGTGAGAAACATAGGTTTTCAGACACACATATTCAATCTGTTACCAAAACAATTTAACCAATTCCTGCGAATATAAAACAATACTCTTTGCATGACAATTGTGTTAACTAACATACAAGCTAACATGCAATTCAATCAAATCAAATCAAATCAATCATTCAAACGCCAAGCAGACGACCCATATCGCCCTTGGATAATACCAACTCTCTTTCCCTCTAGCTTAGGCCAAGGATACCCTCAAGTAATCCACCTGACTAGGCTACACAACAATATCACATCTCAAAACATGTAGCACATAACGCATATTAGTAGCATAATAGTCCATGCATTTACACTAACACATAATAACAGGAATTCAAAACGGTTACATGCGACCAAGCTAACCTGATGCCTAGGGGTTGGATTAACCATCATGGGTTACCCCGACACCATGCCTAACATTAACCACTTCATTAACTCATTACACTAGTTACTAAGCTTCATAAATTAGACCAAAAATTATCTAAGTTCCTCTATGAGTTTACTAACTACCTCGTGATTGTCAACTACTCATTGCATGCACAACTATCCCAAATAAAATCCAACTTCAAAATTGTCCTAATTCAATCTGATTGCACACTAAAAAGTATGGCTCTAACTATCCTACGCAGACACACAATCAGAAGCTGTCTTTCTCAGGTTTCTTTAGATACATATAGAACTTAATTACCGTAGATTTTCTAACCTTAATTCCACTTTTAAGTTAAGATTTTACCCTCCTAAACATGACCTAAACCTGACCTGTATTTACTGTTTTAACAACTTTTCTTGTAACCAATATTTAACCAACTTTCAGAACTCCAAATCAATCGAGGACGGACTTTTTGAAAACTAGACTCTTCAAACTACAATTTAGGCTTTTCAATCATATCAAAACACATTTTTAACATCTAGATATCATCAGTTGAATACAGCCCTAAATTCTGCTCAACTCTAAATCATAAATTAACGCGATTTAAACCTAACCGCTTACACCAATAAGATCCTAATTAAACATTAAACACTCTAATATGATCAAAACATCCTTAATTACTGAAGGTTTTATAAACCCTAATGATCCATCATATTAATTGTTACATGTTTTAAAAAAAACTAAACAAAAGCTTAATTAAAACATACCTAAACCTTGATTCTTGAAACTCTAATTCACCAACTCGTTCTTGATAATAAAAAAAAATTCTTCTCTTGAGGGATTCGGCCAATCAAAGGGATAGGGGAGAGAAAAAGTGATTTAGGGATTTATTAGATTTGTATTTATACTAATAGAATCCTAATTAGTGTCAAATTTTATTTACTTTTTCTTTTCTGTTTCTTAAATCCGGTCGAACACCCCTATATATATATTTTTATTTATTATTTATTTATTTATTTATTTACTAATTATCTTCATTACCGTAAGTTTTCATAAAAACCTAAGCTAATTTGGACAAACCTTTTTACATAAACGCAACTTACTACACCTTCTAAAAATAACTTTTCATTTTACATTTCACTTTATGTATTTAGAAAGTCTACCCTAATTCGCCAAATTTCACTCACTTAACCTATTTCAATCTTAATACATTTTCCCACAACCACTTAACACAAACTTATCCAACTATTTACATAGTTTGCATGAAATACGCATTTCTTTTCCCATATTCACTGTATGTGAACAAATAGAATACTTATCACTAAACACAATACACTCAAAATGAGATGATCATACACCTCCAAATAATATCAAGCACCTATTTAAAACCACTTAGCACACATATAATATACATAGCATACAAAAAACATACAAAATGAACTCTTAGCCATTTCTAATGGTATCACTAACCTGGTTAAATCACAGATGTTACAGTATCCCCTCCTTGAGGAAATCTCGTCCCGAGATTTAACTAGCAGGCTCAACAACTCTGTCTACGAACAACTGTGGGTACTTAATCTTCATCTGGTCTTTGTGTTCCTAAGTAAACTCAGGTCTACGCTTCGAATTCTACCTAACTTTCACAAGCGCTATATTCCTACGTTTTAACTTTTTAATTTCTCGCTTCATAATCTCTACAGGTTCTTTGACAAAACGAAGGATCTTGTCGACCTTGATCTTATCCAATGGCACATGCAAATTAACATTCTCCAGACACTTCTTTAAATTTGACACATGAAAGGTGTCATGCACACTACTTAACTCCTCAGGTAACTTCAACCTATAAGCTACAAGACCAATCCTTTCAAGGATCTCAAACGGTCCTACATATCTTGGTGCTAACTTACTTTTCTTTCCAAAACGTACTACACCCTTCCATGGCGACACCTTTAATAACACCTGATCACCCACCTCAAACTCTAACGGTTTACGTCTTTTATCCGCATAGCTCTTTTGACGATCTCTCGCCGCTTTGAGCTTTTCCTTTATCATCACCACCTTATCTATCGTCTCTAATACTAAATTAGGTCCAATCAAACTACCCACTCCAACCTCTGCCCATAACATAGGCGATCTACACTTCCTACCATATAAGGCCTTAAACCGAGCACACCAAATGCTCGAATGATAATTGTTATTTTAAGAAAACTCGGCTAATGGTAGATGAACATCCCAACTACCACCAAAATCTATAACGTACGCCCTTAACATATCCTCCAAAGTCTGAATTGTACACTCACTTTGTCCATTCGTCTGCGGATGATGAGCAGTACTCAAGGCTAATCTTGTCCCTAACACTCTTTGTACCGTTTGCCAAAAGTGTGAAGTAAATCGCCCATCTAGATCCGAAATAATCAACACGGGTACTCCATGATATGCCACAATTACATCAATATATAATCTCGCTAACTTCTGCATATTAAAATCCTCACGAATTGCTAGGAAATGAGCCGATTTGGTAAGTCTATTGACTATTACCCATATCGCGTCATGCTTACTTCTTGACCTAGGTAACTTGGTAATAAGATTCATAGTGATCCTATCTCACTTCCACACGGTATCTCAGGTTATTGCAGCAAACCCGAAGGTCTTTGATTCTCAGCCTTCACTTTTGCACAAGTCAAACACTTACTAACATATGTAGCAATATCCCTCTTTATTCCCGACCACCAATACATGTCACGCAAGTCGTGGTACATCTTATCCGCTCCAGGATGCACAGAGTACTTAGACTTATGAGCTTCATCCAAAATTACCATTCTTACATCTCCTACTAAAGGTACCCATATCCTATCTATAAAATACAAACTTCCATCTTCCTTCCTTTCCATCTGCTGATCTAAACCATGTAGCCTTTTCGCAAGAACGTTCTCTTGCTTGAACGCTTCACCGTGGGCTGCCAAAATCGTCTCCTTTACTCTGGATTGAATGGTCATAACCATTGCTAGAACTCGTCTAGGTTTCACCCGTTCCTTCCTACTTAACATATCAGCCACTACATTCACCTTACCGGGATGGTAGCGAATCTCACACTCATAATCGCTAAATAGCTCGATCCACCTCCTTTGGCGCATATTCAACTCCTTTTGGTTGAAAATATGCTGAAGGCTCTTGTGGTCCGTGTAGATGACACTCTTCGTGCCATACAAGTAATGCCTCCAAGTATTAAGAGCAAACACGACAGCTCCTAACTCTAGATCGTGTGTTGTATAATTCTTCTCGTAAATCTTAAGTTGTCTCGATGTATAGGCGATTACCTTGCCTCTTTGCATGAGCACACAACCTAGTCCTTGATTCGATGCATCACAGTAAACTACAAAATCTTCAATTCTGTTTGGTAATGATAAGATAGGAGAATCACACAGATTATTCTTCAAGGTCTGAAATGCTTCTTCATCTATTCCGCCCCACTCATACTTTTGGTTTTTCTGAGTTAGTGAAGTAAGGGGTTTAGTGATCTTGGAGAAATTCGCGATGAAATGCCTATAATAGCCAGCTAATCCTAAAAATGATCGAACTTTCGACGGCGTTATAGGAGCTTTCCAATTCTTCACCGCCTCTATTTTACTTGGGTCTACGTAGATACCACTCTGGTTAACCACATGTCTAAGGAAATGCACTTCCTGTAGCCAAAACTCACACTTAGAAAACTTCGCATACAACTTCTCCTTTCTCAATAACTCCAACACCAACTTGAAGTGAACTTCATGCTCTTCCTTCATTTTGAGTAGATCAGAATGTCATCGATGAAGATAATGACAAACTTATCTAGATACGGTTTGCACACCTGGTTCATCAAGTCTATGAAGACCGCTGGTGCATTGGTTAACCTAAATGGCATAACCGTAAACTCAAAATCCATATCTCATTTGAAATACGGTCTTTGGAATGTCATCCTCATGCACACGTAGCTGATGATATCCTGACCGAAGATCTATCTTATAAAAATAACACGCTCCTTGCAGCTGATCAAATAAGTCATCGATCCTAGGGAGTGGATAACGGTTTTTAATAGTTATTTTATTCAGCTCCCTATAGTCGATACGCATACGGAAAGATCCATCCTTCTTCTTTAACACCGAAAACACCGGAGTTTTTTTCTACCCCGCATGCAATGACTAGGTCGTATGAAACCCTTGTCTTGCAACTCTTGGAGTTGACCAGACAATTCTTGCATTTCCGAGGGTGCCAAACGATATGAAGACTTCGTGATCGGCGTCGCTCCAGGAACTAAGTCTATACGGAACTCAACTTGTCATTGCGGTGGTAGCCCCGACAAGTCTTCTGGAAATACATCGGTAAAACCTCGCACCACGGGTATATCACTTATCCTAGGTTCATCTACATTAACATTCATTATGGCTTTAGCGGCTTTCCAAATACGTTCCCCATGAACTTGAAGTATCCTACCCTCATCTATTGGTATCTCCACTACTTTCTCGTGACATACTATAACAGCCTTATTCTTGGACAACCAGTCCATCCCTACAATCACATCAAAACTTCCATGACCCAACAGTATCAAGTCTATAGTTAACAAGGAATTTCCTAGTTCTAGTTTGCAATCACGAATAACCCTATCAACTTTTACACTCTTACCATCAGATATTTCTATCGCATAACCAGGGTTTACAATTCAAGGTTCCACATTTAGCAAAGGCGCAAACTCAGTAGAAATAAAACTAAAATCAGCTCCAGAATCGAATAGAATAGTAGCAAATTGATTGTTTAGAGAAAATGTACCCGTCACAACTTTGGGATCCTGAAGAGCCTCTACAGCATTTCCATTAAAGGCCTTTCCTCTTGCTTGGTTCCCATTGTTTCGGGTGTTCTTGTTTCCCTCCAAAGCCAACGGGTTCCTTGCCGGTCCAGTTGCTTGTTTCCACTTGGGGAAATCATAGCGAAGATGGTCAAGACTCCCACATTCATAGCATGCCCTCTGATTCTGCCCTATCTTCACCGCATTTACAGGCGCCACTTGCCTAATTGGTGCCCAACACTGTCTCGCAAAATGACCCGGTTTCTGGCAGTTATAGCACCGCTTACAAGGTGCATTCTCCGGGTGGAAAGTATAACACTTAGCACACTTAGGGTAGGTGTTCACATTGTCACTCTTGGGAGGAAATGTCACCACATACCCTGATCCAGTCTTAGATTTCTTATTGTCTTTCCAGGTACTCCCTTGCCTACTTGATTCCTCCATCTTATTCCTCTTATCATTTCCCTTAGTCAATGTCCCATAACGGACAACCTCATCAGTGAGTATTCCAGCTGTCAAGATAGCACTCTGAATAGTAGTTAGCTGGGTTGCCCTAAGCATACCACGGATTTGAGGTGCCAATCCATGGATGTACCTCTTGATATGCGACGATTCAGGAGTAACTAAGTGAGGAACTAGTTTGGCCAGTTCATGGAACATGTCAGTGTAGGCGACATGATTGGCTCCTACCATAGTATGGTTCCAAAACTCATTCTCCAGTTTCTCCATCTCTTTGCTTGGACAAAATTCCTCCACAAGTAACACCTTAAAGTCATTCCAACTCATACCAATTGCAGCTTCACGACCTCTCGCTTGGACTTGTGTGTTCCACCAAGTCAAAGCTTTATTCACAAAACAACTAGCAGCATACCTCACTCGTTGGTTCACAGTACAACCACTGTTTACAAACACCGACTCTGTATTTTCTATCCAACGGGTGAGTCCTACTGCTCAACCGTTTCCATCAAACTCCTTAGGATTACAAGTAATGAAAGTCTTGTAGGAACATCCATCATTCCCACCATTTCCATTTCTTCCATTTTTATTGTTCACGTTACTAGTTACTTGAGTGACGATCCGGGGAAGGATATTCTACAGCTGCTGAACAATTATCGTAGCAATGTTGGGATTCAGTTCCGGGCTATGTTCTGAGGTTGGGTTTAGACGCGTAGTTCGAACTATGTTTCTATAAAGGAAAGGAATAATATACATTAAACAGGGAAAGATGAATTTCGATCCTATACTTCTATAATAGTATATATAATATACATACAACTATCATAATACTATACACCAAATGTGTCAACACTAATCAATGTAATCATACTTGCAAGTCCACTTGTGTTGGGGCGCGTGAATAATTATGATAGCCATCATAATTATTGAGGCTCCCTAGCACAAACGTAATCCTCTTATGATGACACTTCTTAGTTTAACAGAACCTTCACATACAATTCATCTAATCACATAACAGCACATAAGGAACAATTTCAACCATAACTCCATCCATTTCATAAAATACTAAATCAATATCTAATATTCGAAAATAACAATTCCTAAAACATGGTTCTGACTAAAGACCGCCAAATAAACCTAAAATGGATGACAAAGGGATGCCCTAAGGCTAACTACAAGCTGTGGATTCGAGATCTGAGTCGTTGTCTAATATCACATACTCCATCTTTTCCCAAACTTCCTTCAACCCTTCATTCTCCTCCACTTCTTCTTCCGTTGTTAACTTGTATCCACGAAACTTTCCAGGAAACTGGATGACAACGCCTCCTTGGTTGTCACCTTTGTCTTCCATTCCATGACTGACTCTCCCTTAACCTCCTTTATGGTCATCTTCTCTTCAATATGGCATGGGTAAAGGCGAATTGAAACTCGGGTCCTACGATTTGTTCTCTTCATCCTAAGTCTTGTCCCTGGGTCAATGAAACTTCTATGCCCGATTGCAAAGATGGTTCCCCAATGGAACTTTTTATAGAAATGGGAAGGCATAGCTAACTAATAACGAGGCAATACGCACTAAATCAGCTATGGGTAGGCAACAAAACTCAGACGATAACTTAACAAAATAGGAAATATAAAAGCTACACAAAATATAGGGGAAGCATAGCAGTTATAAAAATAAACACTTAAGACCTAAATGCATCTACATGAAGGACTCCTAGGTTATAGTCTAGGCTCAACCACCTACTTCTCTATAACCAAAGGTTCTGATACAAATCTGTCACACCCCGCCAAGGCGGAAATGTGAGGCGCGACGAGAAAGGGAATCATCACAACACTTTGGCGTCTATAAGAGAAACTAAAACATGCATAAAGATACAAGGTATAGACATGTAGTGCCATGAAAATACCCGAAACACATCAATAATATCCAAAAGGCGTCTGACATTCAAATAAAGGTAGTTCATGCCAATGTCATGACAATGCAAATATTCAAACATCTTATCAAAGAAAAACGAAAATCATTTATCATCCAAAACAAATACGAAATCTAGATAACTAAACTTCGCCAGCTGCCTACGGTCCATCTAGCCACTTTTCCTAACTTTAGAGTCATCCTACTGAATACCTAAAAATGATGCTTATACGACAACAAAATGGTTGGTGAGAAACATAGGTTTTCAGACACACATATTCAATCCGTTACCAAAATAATTTAACCAATTCCTGCAATTATAAAACAATACGCTTTGCATGACAATTATGCTAACTAACATACAAGCTAGCATGCAGTTCAATCAAATCAAATCAAATTAATCATTCAAACGCCAAGCAGACGACCCATATTGCCCTTGGATAATACCAACTCTCTTTCCCTCTGGCTCAAGCCAAGGATACCCTCAAGTAATCCACCTGACTAGGCCACATAACAATATCACATCTCAAAACATGTAGCACATAACGCACATTAGTAACATAATAGTCCATGCATTTACACTAACACATAATAACAGGAATTCAAAACTCATTTAAACACTTGCATCATTTCCATCCCAAGTTTAAAACAATGTAAAAAGTAGGACTATGTAACTCACTCAACACGCAGCTTGCAATTCCTATCACACAACTACACAAATAAATAAACACAGTTACACGCGACCAAGCTAAAATCTCTAGTCCATGTAACACACATATGATGGATGTCTAGGGGTTGGATTAACCATCATGGGTCACCCTGACACCATGCCCAACCTTAACCACTTCATTAACTCATTACACTAGTTAACTACAATTTGTTCAAAAATGCAGAATTTTAGTGTGACTTTACCCTCTTAAAACCCTTACTTACTAACTTTCATAAATTATACCAAAAATCATCTATTTCCTCTATGAGTTTACTAACTACCTCATGATTCTCAACTACTCATTACATGCAAAACTAATCCAATAAAATCCAACTTCAAACACCAGTCAATCTCCGAATCTGATTGCACACTGCAAGTATGGCTCTAACTATCATACTTCAGACACACAATCAGAAGCACTCCTTCTAGGTTTCTGATTTATATACGATATAAGAACTTACTTACTGTAGATTGCTAACCTTAAAATCCACATTTATAAGTAGGGTTTACCTCCTAAACAAGGAACTAAATTGACCCGTATTTACCGTTTAACAGCCTTTTACTTGTAACACAATATTTAACTCTTCCAGAGCACAATCAAGAAGGCCGGAATTTTTGAAAACTAGACTCTTGAACTACAATTTAGGTTTTGAATCATATCAAAACACGTTTTTAACATCTAGATATCATCAGTTGAACACAGGCTTAAATTCAGCCAAATTCTAATTCATAATTAACATTTAAACCTAACCGCTTTTACACCAATAAGATACCAATTAAACATAACACACTCTAAATATGATCAAACCATCCTTAATTACTGATGTTTTTATAAACCCTAATGATCTATCATATTAATTGTTACATGTTTTAAAGAAAACTAAACAAAAGCTTAATTGAAACATACCTAAACCTTGATTCTTGAAACTTTAATTCACCAACTCGTTCTTAAAAAAAAATCTTTATATTTCATCTCTTTGGGATGCAGCCGATCAAAGGAATAGGGGAAGAAGGAAAAACAGTAAGTTTAGGATTTTATTGGATTGTATTATACTAATAGATCCTAATATAGATCCACTTTGTTTCCTTTTTCTTTTCTTTTTCTTAAATCCGGAGGAACACCCCTATATATACATATATTTTTATTTATTTAATTATTTATTTATTTACTAATTATATTTATTACCTTAAGTTTTCATAAAAACATAAGCTAATAGGGATAAACCTTTTTACATAAACGCAACTTACTACACCTTCTAAAAATAACTTTTCATTTACATTCTTCTCTTCTATATATAGACATCTAACCTAATTCTCCAATATACATGTACATAACCTATTTCTGTTTAAATACATTTTCCCACAACCGCTTAACACAAACTTATTTAACTATTTACATAGCATTGCATGCAATACGCCTTTCTTTTCCCATATTCACTATTTGTGAACAAATGGAATACTTATCACTAAACACAACACACTCAAAATGAGATGATCATACACCTCCAAACAATATCAAGCACTGTCACACCCCAAGAATTTTCGGTCAATATTTTAAACTTTTCCGATCATTATTTTTTATTTTTATATGTTACGTTTAAATCCGGCAAGTATTATCGGGAAGTTAACACCGACTAAATACTGAAAAACGTCATCGACAGCATGTCTAACTTCGAAATTTTTGACATAAGTTTTTAGATATTATATGAGTTATTTTATCTTTTCTAAGTGTTTCGTAGTTTACGATCACTCCCGGTATTTATTTTTACGCTTTAACGTTTAAATTGCGTTTTTCACGTTTCTGACCTAACGGAACCCCGGAAACTTGAAATATTTTCTTGTAAACTTTAGTTATCGTCCATCTTATATTCTTAAGTGAAAAATTTCGTTCATATCCCTTCCCCTCTATATATTAGATGCCGAAACCCAAGCCAAATGCACCATAAGTCTTGAAATTAAATAAATTGCATCTTTTATTGAACTTACCATGCATGTGTATGAAAGTGACACATGCGAGCGTCCATTTCATGCACAAGTATTACCATTTGACTAGAACATGTGACCATATGATCACATGACTTCTCATTTTGACCAAAATTCAAATTTAAGACCTAATTCATGAACCTTGATAAAAAAATTTGAACCACATGGTCCTTGTGGCTTGTCTATTGCCGAACCACACACACACTTTTGGTGTGTGTTGGTCACTTATACTCCACTTGACAAGTCAAAACCCTACCTCTTGGCCTATAAATACCACCACAATCAATAGACTTAGGAGGCTCATAATCATTTTCTAAGCCTCACAATATTTCTTTCCTCACCTACTTGTCTTCTTGAAACCCACGACCAACCAACACCCTTATAGGATTCCCATTTTCTTTGATTTCTTGCATAATCCAAGCATACTAAGTTCATTTCTAAGAACATATAAGGTGTTTGCAAGTACTGGTTCTTTGATTTAAGGGACTTTTCTTCAAGATCACAATTATGGTTTGGTTCATTATTTTGGGGTTTTTCAGATCTAGCGTGATTTGGGTATAAGTCCTTGTGTTATAACTTCTCATGGTTCTTCATTCTTGAAAGTATCTTGAATCTTTCTTTGTGGTTTTCTCTATGTTCATCGTATATGTTCAAGATCCATACATCCATGATGTTGTGTTTTAAAATTTTTTTCTAAAGATTTAAAGACAGCAATTTCATATAAAACTTTTTATAAATAATGATGCTACTTTATTTCACTAATTAAATATTATGTTCTTGGTGAGATGAGAGTTGAATGAGTGTTGCAACTATAGAAATGAAGGGATTAGGTTAGATTTAGGTGTGGTTTTGTTGTAATTTAGTTGTGAATGGAGATTAGGCTATATTAGGCAATATTGTGAAGTTTAGGTGGATTTTGGTTGCGTTTTTGAAAAAAAGTGCTTGCTGTCCCAAATTTGTTTTGAGGTTTTGGTCGACCTAAAAATGTTTTCATTAGGCGTAAAAGTAAGTTTTGGAGAGCTCGTTTCGAATAGATAGTTTTCCATATATCGCACATTAAAATAGGATTTAAAACGATCAAGTTATAGCCAAATAAAACTTAAGATATTTTTTGACAAAACCGGATGAATAGTTTGCTGATGTGAATACTAAAATGAGTTTTCGGACACTTTCGGACATTTTTAGACTTTCTAAACACTAGCAAAACATATAGTAACACACACCTATTGATTAGTATCATTTAAAGATGCCATTAGCAAATTTTAGGAAAAGCGATACAGTTACTAAAAATAGTAAGTTTGGTAAAAATTTAGCAAAACAAACATAGAAGTTAAGCGATTAAGGCTAGCTAGTGCGTTTTGAAAATATGGAAACTTAATAAATATAGAGGACGGTATTAACGTTTTGAAACTAAAAACTTTCTTAAAATAGAAACTTTCTAAAAATCGTAATTTTTGGTTCAACGCCAAAACTTAACGAAAAGATTTGTTAATCAAACTAAAGCAAACACACATGGATGTCTTTTGGTGATGAACATATTGTGCAATTCTTGGCATACTTTCCGTGTTTCTGAGACGCATTATTATTCTAGGTTGCGGCTAGATTTCTATATCATCTTTTACTTGCGTGATTATCATTTGCTTATTTTTGCTAAGGTGAGTTCATAGCCCCATGTTTTACTACTTTTACTTTACTATTTTGGTGTGAGAAACATTGCCTGTTTTCAAACTATGGACACAGTTACTTTACGTTTCCTTTTCCTGATTACGTGTTGCCTAAGTAGCGAATAGACCACTAATGCCCGAATTATCATGAACCGTCAATTGCTTAACCGACCGTACTGGTTAAGTAAGCGCGAATGTTGTAAATAGATCTATTGGGACTAATTATCCCTATCCGGGTAAGTAGCGCTTACTAGTTTCGGAGGTCCGAACAAACGGATATATACCATGTCGGAATGTCAATAGGTGATCCTGGTCAGATACCTTTAGGGCGAGGAATACTATTTGGCATATAAAATGCTTCCTTTTAAATTGAGCTTCGGTGTCATGAGCTTAGTGCAAACGTAAATGCTTTTTATGTGAAGTTGTATCTCCTATAACTGTCACGTGCGTACTGTGAACTTGTGGTCCACCTTTAATATTAAATTTAAACCTATGAATTCACTCAACTTTATGTTGACCGTTTTAGCATGTTTTTCTCAGGTGCTTAGCTATGGATGTCTTTGCTTGCTTTATGGTGTTGCCTTGCATTGGACCGATTTTCAAGAATTATTATTATTATCTATGTTAACATCGTTGTCAAACTTTAAAACCTTTTATTCGCTTCCGCATATTATCGTTGGGCCTATGTAAAACTTTAACTATTTTAATTAAAGCAACGATGTTGGATTTTAAACGTACCCTTAGAGGTCGTTCTTTGTATCTTGTGTGATGTGTATTATGATGTTACGCCCCCGGACACGTTTTTCCGGCTAGGCCCCGTTTGGGGGTGTGACAGATTGGTATTCAGAGCCAAGGTTATATGTCGCAATGTCAACTTTCATATTCGGCCACCAGTATAACTTCCTCAAATCATGGTACATTTTATCCGACCCAGGATGAATGGAATATTTTGATTTATAAGATTCCAACATGATTAGACCTCTCAATCCTCCAAATAATGGTAACCATACTCGTCCTTTCAGACACTTCGTACCATCGGATCTAACATCAAATGGCTCCCCTTTGCCAAGAAATCCTTCGGCACTAATATTTTTCGCCTTGCACGCTTCAACTTGTGCATTTTGAATTTGTTCGGGTAAATTGTTATGTTTCGTCACCACTAAAGCACACACTCGAATCGGTTCCTTATCATTCCTGCTCAACGCATCAGCGACAACATTCGCCTTTCTCGGGTGATAACGAATAACACAATCGTAATCACTCAAAAGTTCAATCCATCTACGCTACCTCATATTTAGCTCTTTCGGATCCAAAATATATTAT
>BQNB010151033.1:0-15955 GCA_026074375.1 Tanacetum coccineum
ATTTTTAAACAACTTACATTGATGGGGTATGAGAAAATTTCACAAAAACTTACTTTTTATAAGCCATTCTTCTCTCCATAATGGAAATTTCTGATTCATACTTTTCTACAATGTCTAAGTTCAAAGACTACTGTATGAAATGAGTTTAGTAGTACTATGGCATCTGCCATTATCTGTTTAGCTACAAACTAGAAGTTTAATTTTTCAAAATTCATTTTTGAAAGTATGATTAGAAACTTAGATAATGTTATGGCAAATTTTTGATGTATCTAAGGTTTGTACAAGTATTTTTGGATCAACAACTTGATGGGCTGCCAACTCATAAGAGAATTTACATTGCACCCTCTCACACTAAAAACATATTTAGAAATATGAGAAGGGTAGGCAAAGGTTTTTTTGGTAGAGTAACACCTTTATTTCCAACAATGGTGGTACAAAATCAATCAAAATTTGGTGAAGGTTTAGCAAATCTAACTGATCCCCATCACACACCCACCATTAATCAACCATCAACTCAACCTCAAAAGATACAAAAATCTATGAAGCCTAAAAGAAAAGACACTCAGGTACTTCAGCCTAGTGATCCTAGTGAAAATGTTGTAGATGAGGCTGTCCATAAGGAGTTGGGTGACAGTTTGGTAAGGGCTGCCACTACTGCTTCTAGCTTAGAAGCAGAGCAGAACAGTGGTAACATAAATAAGACCCGATCCAAGGCAACACCTAATGAATATAGTTCCTTAGGAACTACTTTAGGTGGTGGTCCCAGGTGCCAAGAAACCATGGGGGATATTATTGCTCAAACTAGGTTTGAGAATGTATCTAAACATTCTAATGATTCACTACTCGCAAGAGGTAACACACTTTAAAGTGATGAGGATAGACTTAAACTTGATGAATTGATGGCCTTATGTACCACTTTACAAAACAGAGTTCTTGATTTAGAAAAGACAAAGACCTCTCAAGATAATGAGATTGATAGTTTGAAAATAAGGGTCAAGAAGCTTGAAAAGAAAAGTAGGTCTAGAACTCATAGGCTGAAGAGATTATACAAAGTTGGTTTGACTTCTAGGGTAGAATCCTCTGATGATGAAGAAAGTTTGGGTGAGGATGCATCTAAACAGGGGAGGATTGATCCTATTGATGCAGATGAAGAAATTACCCTGGTTAATGTTCAAGATGATGCTGATAAAGAGATGTTTGATATGGATGCTTTAAATGGTGAGGAGGTGTTTGTTGCAAAACAAGAAGTTGTTGAAGAAGTTCATGATAAAGTTAATGTTGTTGAAGAAGTAGTTGAAGTTATTAACACTGCTAAGCTAATTATTGATGCTGCTCAAGATAGTGCTGCTGGTGATATAGTTAGTACTGCTAGTGCTGCTACAACAACTACTGCTACAACTATTGATGATATTACTTTGGCTCAAGTACTTTAAGAAATGAAAAGTACAAAACCCAAGAACAAAGAGGTTGTTATACAAGAGCTGGGTGAATCTACAACAACAATATCTTCACAACTATCTTCACAACAATCACAGGACAAAGGTAAAGGGATATGGATAGAACCTGTGAAGCCTATGAAGAAGAAAGATCAAATCAGTTTTGATGAACAAACTACTTTAAATTTACAAGCTAAATTTGATGAAGAAGAAGGGCTTGCAAGAGAAAAAGCTGAAAAAGAAAAAGAAGCCGATATTGCATTGATTGAAACATGGGATGATATACAGGCAAAGATTGATGCTGATCATTAATTGCCTGAAAGATTGCAAGCACAAGAACAAGAAGAGTTGTTTGTTGAAGAAAAGGCTACATTATTTCAACAACTCTTAGAGAAAAGAAGAAAGCATTTTGTAGCTAAAAGAGCAGAAGAGAAAAGAAACAAACTACCAACAAAAGCTCAACAAAGAAAGATAATGTATACTTACCTAAAGAACATGGAAGGATACAAGCTCAAAGATTTAAAGTACAAAGAGTTGATTCTATCCAAAAGATGTTTGACAGGGCATTCTAAAGGGTAAATACATTTAAAGACTTTAGAACAGAGTTGGTGGAAGGCAAAGAAAAGATAGCAGGAACAGAGCTTATACAAGAGAATACAAAGAAACAAAAGGTGGATGATGACAAAGAAACATCAGAGCTTAAACAGTGTTTGGAAATCATTCCAGATGATGAAGAGGTAACAATTGATGATATTCCTTTGGCTGTTAAGTCTCCAAGGATTGTTGACTGAAAGATCCACAAAGAAGGAAAGAAAAGTTATTATCAAATAATAAGAGCTGATGGAAAGTCTCAAATGTACATGGTCTTTAGTCACATGCTTAAAAGTTTTGACATGGAAGATTTGGAAGACTTGTACAAATTGGTAAAAGCTAGATATGGATCAACAAGACCAGTGGAAAGCATGGATTATCTGTTATGGAATGATATGAAAATAATGTTTGAACCACATGTAGAAGATGAAGTATGGAAGCTGCAAAACGGATACAAAGTGTTGGAATGGAAGCTGTATGACTCATGTGGAGTACATTCCTTGATGATGCAGTCTATGCAGATTTACATGTTAGTAGAGAAGAAGTATCCTCTTACACCACCTACACTTTCAATGATGTTAGAAAAGAAGCTTCAAATTGATTATGAAAGTGAAATGGCTTATTAGTTGTGTAAATTCATCATAAAACAGCTTAATAAGTAAAGAAGTGTTTGGAAGCATCCTCCTGGTGTTGATGAAGCTTTAAATGAAGAAACTTGATGATTTTGAAGAAGAATATCAAGTTTAGGGGAGGATTATTAGGATTAAAAGTCTTCTTGATGCTGTTTGGATTACTGTTGCTCATGTTTGTGTTAATGCTGCTCAGCTGGAGTTAGTATTGCTCAGAGACTTCAAAGAAAATATGCTAAGTAGTTACTACTGCTTATACAAAGTTAAGACTGCTATGATGAAGTTAATGGTGCTAGTGAAAGTTACTACTGCTAGTACAAAGACTGCTTAAAGTTAATGTTGCTGAAGAGTTACTATTGTTTAAGAAAATATTCTAAGTAGTTAGTACTGCTAGTACAAAGTTACTACTGTTAGTGTAAGTTAGTACTGTTTGTTAGTACTACTTACTTGATATGTATTAGTTATTTATAGAAAAGATTTTATATACTTAGGAAAGTATTGTAAGCCGAGTAGGACTCCTTGGTGTATAAAAAGAGGTCCTGGGGCATAGAGTTTGATGTACCAAAACTAGAAATCAATCTTAGACGTATAATTCGTAGCTTCAAGGTCTTTGTAACCCTAATACTTTAAGAGTATTCGTATTATTATTAATAATATTGGAGCTTATTTGTTGAATTATATGTTCTTTAAATTACTGTTTCATTGATAATTCTGCTTAATATTAAAGATTAGATTCCGCATAATCTTTAATACATTCAAACACAGTTTCTACTATAGTTGTGTTAGATTTATCTAATATAACTAAACCTTAAACAAGCATAAGGAATTTGATCTATTGAAGTGGGATCAACATCGCCTTTCGACAACGCCGTTCTGCTAAGGAGTGCGGGCAACAGATGTTTGATGCGAGATGCCAACATTTTCATAAAATTTACGAAGTGTCTGATTGACAAATTTGGTTCCATTATCTGTTTGAACATTACGGACAGTGGCATTCAAATGAACTTGAATATTTTGATGCATTTGATGATAGCCTTACGAGCTTTATCTTTTGTCCTCAAAAATCTGACCCAACTAAATCGTGAGTAATCGTCAACAATCACTAAGACATACCTTTTCCCATTAATACTCGCCACACGCATCGGGCCACATAAATCCATATGCAAAAAAAATAGTTTCTCCTGGTTAGTGTCTTCAGCTTTGGCTTGATGAGAGGATTTCTTGATTTTTCATAATGCACATGCTAAACACAGATGATCTTTCTAAAATTTAAGTCTTGTAATGCCTCGTGCAAGACCGTATTTAGCTAGCTTGTTAAGAGTACCAAAGTTGAGATGTGATAACCGACGGTGCTATAACCAGCTCTTAGTCTTTGATGATTTGGATAGAAGACAGATTAGAGATGTTTTAAGCATGTCATCAAGAGAAATTGTGTACAAATTTGTGTCTCGGGATCCTGAAAGTAAATCAACACCTTCTAAATTATGAACAAAGCAAGTGTTTTTCCGAAATGCAACTTCAAGATCTACGTCGCAAAATTGACCAACAGAAAATAAGTTATGTCCAAGCCCCTCGACGTAGTATACTCTTGAGATAGTAACATTTCCCAGCTGATAGTCACCATACCCTATAATCCTTGCAATCTGGTCGTTCCCGAATCTAACTGTACCCAAAAATTTACTAACAAAGTTCATGAGCTGAGAGTGGTTCCCTGTCATATGTTTTGAACATCCAGAGTTCAGATACCAGAGAACAATCTAGACAACCTGTCATGACAAGAGAAAAATATGATGGAATATCTGTAGCATCGGATCCCCAAGAATTATTGGGTTTTGAGTGGTTAGCATTCTTAGATTCTACAATCTTGGCCTTTTTACTCGAACCTACATTTTTATATTTCTTAGGTTTCCTGCTATAGACTTTAAGCTCTGGTTTTTGTGTTTCAACCAAGTGGAAAGTGGTTTTCTTAGGAGGTACTATGTTAGCTGAAGTGATCCTAGTTAAAGGGCACGAGTTACCAACTATAGTGAAAGTTATGCCTGTTGGTTTCCACTTAAGTCCTACTTTAGTGAATACATGACCCGTAGGTTTCCAAATATTTTGTTTTTTATGTTTCTTAGTAGATTTAGCACGGCTATTCACATTTTTCACAAAATCAAGAAGACACATATCATGAACATCATCAAACATAGATTTCTTATGAGTAGCACAAATAGAATTCGCATTTAACAGTGAATGCTTAACATCAACATCATGAATAGGTTCTACCACACGATTCTTTTTATTAACTTTCCTATGTTGGCTTCTACTTTATTCTTCATGTTCCTACTCGGTGTTCGTGAGATTCTATCATCTTTTTATTGCTTGTAGGCTTTGATCCGCAATTACTAGTATAACACTTCAATCTTGTAGGAGACAACATAGGTGTGTTAGAAACTGTTGTTTTAGATGACTCTACCTGTTTAATGATGCTTGAGGATGTGAGAGGTTCAACAAACTTAACTTTCTTGATATTTATTTTGGGCGTAACAACAACCTTTTTCGCACTAAGATTAATCGCATTAGGGCATGTATCTCGAACATATACAAGCAACTCCTGAATTTGTTAGGCATGCTTACAGGTAAAGTCTAATTCTTTATCTAACGGTTGTTATTCCCCAAAGAATATCAGCTTGTTCAAGAGTGTACTTAAGGTATTCTATGTGAGCTTCCCTATTTTGCAATAACCTAGGAGCTAAAGGTTCTATGTCTAGCTTGAACATGCCTGGAACAATAGTGTTGACAGATGGTATTTGTGCAGCAATATCAACAATTTCTTTTCCTTTTACTTTTCGTAAATAATTTTTTGATGATGTTATCATAAAAACCTTATCTTGAATTTGAGCTTTTAAATCCTCATTTTCAGTACATTTTAAATTCATTTTATCAATTAAAGAGTCACTCTGTTCTTTAGTACGAACATGTGTCTGTTTGATTGAGTCAAACTGATATTTAAAAACTTGTTTCACATGATTAATTTCTTTACAAAGACGCTCATTTTCCGAAAGAAATTTTGTCACACTATTTTCTAGTTCCACATTTTTGGTCTCAATTTCAAAATAATCATAATTGACATTCTCTTCCTTGGCTTTTCTCTCAATGATTTAATAATTTCTTTCAGCTTACAAATGGTAGTGTCTTTGTCCTGAAGCTGAGCTTTCAAATCATTATTTTCAAAATGATGTTTGATATTTCTAAGAGCTTTTTGTTTATCACTTGATTTATTTTGTTGTAAATTTCTTGATTTGTTGTATTGTCAACTGAAGAGAAATACAATGTTTTTCAAGTTGTGAGTAATTTTTCAAAAGATCATTATACGCCTGTTTTATTTTTGAAAACTCAGCATCAAGATTGAAACACTTATCACAAGATCCACTTCTTTGCATTTCCACATTCACAGATTCAGCATTCAAAGACATAGAATTCATCACAGTGAGAATAACATCTTGAGACATGATTTTTTGTAAGAGTCGATCATTTTCCAAAAGGAGTTCTTTTCTTGCAATTTTCTTAACATTGTTTGCAAATGAAGATGGTTGAACAACCAACTTTCATTGGTTCAAATACACTGTTTGTCCTTCTGATATTTCATTTAGATGTTCTTTATCAAACACATTGAAGGAGTCTTTTAGATTTTTTTTCTTGAATGGAATAATTTCATTGTTAAAAACAACTTTAGTATGTTCAAACCCCCCATTCACCTTCTGTAAGAGCATTAGGTGTTGTCCTCTTCTTCACCAGAGAGTCAAATTGGGCGAGGTGGAATTTATGCTTGTCACACCCCGACAAAAGCGGAAACTCAGGAATGCAACATAATGATCAATCATAACACTCATGATACAAATATGAGAAAACTACTTTGTATAAAACTCACAAGTGCTACGAAGACTCATCACCTTGAACAAACTCGAGTGATGTCCCAAATCGCAACTAAAATCTACAATCTCTTACAATTATTCATATGCCCTCACAGGGGACCATAATCCAAACTTAATCCGAAACATCCAAATACTTGAATAAAACTACAAGCAAGACTTTAAACGAAATTACACACGGGATACTTCTAAGTCTGCTATCACAATCACCAAACTACTCTTCTTTCACTTCACCTTGAAAATGATTTCTCGATAACGTAACAATATGTTGGTAAACTCGTAGGGTTGACCTTAAACCCATAAAGTTGGCCAAATATTTCCAAAGTGGGGGACAATAGTGCTATATGACTGTGAATATATGCTAACAATCCAAGACATAGTTTCCCAGCTAGTTTTCTTTTAATCTCAATTGTACTTACGCATAAAGGCTACCAAAACTGGAAGCACTATATTAGGGCGAGACCACACAGGACCTTGCATGCCAATACACAGTCATGCAAGTACCAACAGAACCTTGATGCCAAAACACAGTACAGCAAGTACCACACAGAACCTTGCCATGCCAAACACAGTATATGCAAGTAAATCAACACATGATATTCACATAGCAGTCATAAGCACATATCTTGTCCCAAAAATAAAACCACATTTCGCACAGATCAATTCAAAACATTTCAAAACACATTTGAGTATCATTTTCCCCCAACGGAAAAACCTATAAAAAGTGAGGCTACGAAAACTCACCTCATTCCTAATGTCTTTAGCACCCAATCGCAATCACACAAGCAAATGCAACGACGCCCGCACACGACCTAGTCCAGTTAATGTCCCATTTTAATCATCCATTTCCAAAACAATCTTCACGTTTGATGCATAGAGTTTAGACGCGTTGTACAATTACCCAAAATAATTTAGTGGTGTGATAGTTGACAACTTATTCCCACAATCATATCAATCTCATTCCCCGATAATACATACTTATACTATTTAGAGAAAATAGATAAGTGATATAAATAAATTTTTATAATTAATAAGTATAAATATATCTCGACAAGTCCATTCGGTAAACCTTAGTCACCTCAAAATAATCATTATACGGTTAAAAATGAAACGTTTACTCATAATAAACACATTAGAGAAGTTTCGAGAAAAATTATATTTTTCATCTTTTAGTGAATTTATTAAATAAATAAAATAATTAAATAATATTTTATTATTTAAAATCAAAAATCAGTCTTTTAGTGAATTTATTAAATAAATAAAATAATTAAATAATATTTTATTATTTAAAATCAAAAATCATGTTTTTAGGAAATTTCGACATGACCCGTACGCACATACAACGTTTTAAAGGTTTTAAACCTTATTTTCAACACTTTTCATAAATTCGACACTTTTCGACAAAACTCCAAAATCTCAATCTTTAACGTTTACTAAAACGTTTTTCTCAAAATATCATTCAATATTACTTCGTAAATACATTTTCACTTTTAAAGGTCCGTCAAGACTCTCATAACGACTAAATATCACAAGGGTCCATTAAGATATTTATAAGTCCAAAATACGATCCAAGTCCAAATCCAATGTCCATTTACATATATAAGCATATACTTATAAGTAGAAAATAATCCGGACCACAATAAGCCCTCCCATTTAGCCACGGCTTAAATAGACTTATTGGGTCGTGAGTCCATAAGCTTAAAATTACGTATATTAAGCTTAAACATAAGCTATCAAGCTACGTATCGCATTTGGTTACTACCATAAGCCTCAAAAAAAGTCCACAACATACGTCATAACACAAAATAATCAAAATCACTTTCCTAGTGATTTTGGGAAACATTTTGTGGAATATAAGACCAAATAAGCCAAGAAATAGATTAAAAATAAGCCTGAAATAAGCTATACAAGCTATTATCAAAAATAAACTATCTAACAACATATATTATTCAACCATCACAACCACAACATCAAAACTACAAAAACCCTTATTTTCCTTTTTATAACCCACGAACCAAACACCCTCTTTTTATTCATTTTGCTTCCAAAAATCGATTTTCACGACGATCAACTTGTACAACTAACATCTATGCATCAAACTAAACCCAAAATGACAAACGAAATTTAAATTTGAAAACTTACAAGAAAATCTTCAAAAATGTATATTTCGACACGAACCGGAAAACTCAAACGTTGTTTAAATGAATACCCAAACACTCGTATCAACTCGGAATATCATGTTCTCGATCAAAGTTTGAAAATTTATGGTGGATTGTTGTTGTTGGTGGCGGACGAACACAAGAGCACATACTTGTGTGTATGTTTTTTTTAAATGAGAAATGATTATGAAAATGAGATAATGGAAGCATATTATGTACCAAGTCTAGACAAGTTAGCTAAAATTAAGCCACCATGTCCCCTCTTGACTTCTTGACCGGCTATGGCATCCAAGGAGGCCTCGGGCCTTTCTTTTCGCGTCGGGATCACTTAAATACTCGTAAAACTCATCTGTAAAATTTCCCCCAAAGTTAATTAGCATTTTTATTCACTTTAAAAATACTTTTCCATTAACCTAGAGTATTCACACGACATATTTTCACTTTAAATCCTTTAAAACTCTTTTGGACATTAACGGACGTGTCAGACTCGTTTTTCGGCATTTCTCAAAATTCACGGGTCAAACCACCCGGAATACAAATAACACAATAATACCTTCCAAAAGGGATTATTAATCACAATAAACCATAATTCATCACAATACTCATAAAATCACCATAATTCTCATAAAATAACCACCGTAAACACGGTACAAAATCTAAATAAACTGACAAAAGTCAAATAGTCAAAGGACTATAAACGAAATATTCATAACGCAAAAAGGGCAAAGGTTACATTCTGCCCACCTTAAAAGAATTTCGTCCCCGAAATTCAACTACTAACATCACTAAACAAATGCGGGTACTTCAATCTCATCTGATCTTCACGTTCCCACATGAATTCAGGACACGTTTCGAATTCCATCGAACCTTAAACTCTTTTTCCAAAATTTCCACAAGCTCTTCCAACAATTCCACTTAGCATCAACTCGAATCTCATCCAAAGGCACTTGCAGTGTTGGATCAGCCAAACACTTCTTAAGGTTCGACACGTGGAAAGTGTCATGAACACCGTTCAATTCCTTAGGTAAATCTAACCGATAGGCCATAGGGCCTACCTTTTCAATAATCTCAAAAGGTCCAACAAATCTAGGTGCTAACATCCCTTTTTCCCAAAGCGTACCACACCTTTCCAAGGCAACACTTTGAGCAAGACATGGTCACCTACACTAAACTCTAGAGGCTTCCTCCTCTTATCAGCATAACTTTTCTGACGATCACGCACAACCTTAAGTCTATCCTTAATCTGCGAGATCTTCTCAGTAGTCTCTTGCACTAACTCAGGTCCTATCAACTGACCTTCTCCAACCTCAGCCCACATAATTGGCGAACAACACTTTCTACCATACAATGCCTCAAACGGAACACATCTCACACTAGCATGATAACTATTGTTATACGAAAACTCAACTAATGGAAGATGAACATCCCAACTTCCTCTGAAGTCTAGGACGCACGCTCTAAGCATGTCTTCCAAAGTCTGAATAGTATGCTCACTCTGACCATTGGTCTGAGGGTGATAAGCCATACTCATGTCTAAACGAGTTCCTAATGCCTCTTGCATTCACTGCCAAAATCATGATGTGAATCGACTATCACGATCTGATATAATCGAGATTGGCACACCATGTCTAGCAACTATCTCCTTCAAATACAATCTAGCCAATCTAACCATCTTATAATCCTCACGCATAGGTACAAAATGAGCAGACTTAGTTAATCGGTCCATAATGACCTAGATTGTGTCATGCTACTACTAGTCCTAGGCAATTTAGTCACAAAGTCCATAGCTATCCCTTCCCATTTCCACACAGCAATCTCAGGTTGCTGGAGCAAGCCAGATGGCCTTTGATGCTTAGCCTTAAATTTTAAATAAGTCAAACACTTACTAACATACTCAGCTATATCCCTTTTCATTCTAGGCCACCAATACCTATCTCTTAAATCATAATACATCTTATCACCTCCTGGGTGTACACAGTACTTTAACTTATGGGCTTCATCCATTATTAGGGTTCTCACCTCACCCTTCAAAGGTACCCACCCATATTCGATCTAGGTAGTACAAAGTTCCATCACTTCTATGCTCTATCATCTCATCCAAACCTCTCTGCAATCCTGTAGACTCATCCACAGCCTCCTTCTGAGCCGTCAGTATCTTATCCTTGATACTCGACTAAAGGATCATGTTCATAGCTCTAACTCTCTTAGGATTTACTCTCTCCTTCCTACATAGGGCATCAGCTACCACATTTGCCTTACCAGGATGGTAGCAAATTTTACAATTATAATCACTAAACAACTCTATCCAGCGATGCTGTCGCATATTCAACTCTTTTTGACTAAAGATATGCTGAAGACTATTATGATCCATATAGATGACACTATTTGTACCATACAGATAATGTCTCCAGATCTTAAGTGCAAACAAAACCGCACCCAATTCCAAATCATGGGTAGTATAATTCTTCTCATGAATTTTCAACTGCCTAGACTCATAGGCTATCACTTTACCTCTTTGCATTAACACACAACCTAGTCCTATCCCGGACGCATCACAATATACCATTAAGTATTCTGGTCCATCGGGGAGAGCTAGAACATGCGCATTACTTAACTTATCCTTTAAGGTTTGAAATGCCAGTTCCTGTTCCTCACCCCAATTGAAAGTCTTACACTTCTGAGTCAAGATAGTAAGAGACTTAGCTATCTTTGAAAAGTTCTCAATGAACCTACGGTAATACCCAGCCAATCCTAAGAGCAAACGAACCTCAGTCGGAGTTCTAGGGGCTTTCCAATTCTTAACAGCTTCAATCTTACTAGGGTCTACATGAATCCCATTACAATTTATCACATGCCCAAGAAACTGTACTTCTCTTAGCTATAATTCATACTTAGAAAACTTAGCATACAGTTTCTCCTTTTTGAGCAGTCACAAGACTAACCTTAAGTGCGCTACATGCTCCTCTTGAGTCTTAGAGTAGATTAAGATATCTTCTATAAACACTATCACAAACTTATCAAGATAAGGCCTACAAACTCTATTCATCACATCCATAAATACCGCTGGTGCGTTAGTCAGACCAAAGGGAATTATTGTGAACTCGAAATGTTCATAACGAGTTCTAAACGTAGTTTTTGGAATGTCATACTCATGCAATCTTAGCTGATGGTATCCAGACCTAAGATCTATCTTTGAGAAAAACTGTGACCCTTGCAGTTGATCAAATAGATCATCAATTCCAGGAAGTGGATAACGATTCTTGAGAGTCAACTTGTTTAATTCTCTATAATCAATGCAGATCCTAAAAGAACCATCCTTTTTCTTAACGAACAATACCGACGCTCCCCAAGGCGATGAACTTGGTCGAATGAAACCTTTGTCTTGGAGTTCCTTGAGTTGTCCCGATAACTCCTCCAATTTAGAAGGTGCCAAACGATAAGGAGACTTGGCTACCGGTGTTGCTCTAGGGATTAATGATCCAATCCAATACACACTATAGATAATATAAGTATATTAGGATGTAAACAATTATAGTATAGTAAGTATTTTTTGTCGGATTCGAGAAACAAACTTTTAACCAAAGTTGTCTCAAAAATCTCACGGGTCGTTTTCCCTCGATGAAGCGTGACTTGAGAATCGGTTAAGTCCATGATCGCGCGTTTTGAATGGTTTCAAAGATTTTTGAACTGGTTTTCTATTTTTACAATTAAAAACACATAAAACATTCAAAGGAAAACAATTAATCACAAAATCGATAACGGGGATTAAAGAAACGCAACAATTAAAACCCTAAATCATCTAAAATTAAACATAAATGGTTTTTTTTCTACTTTTTCTAATCCTAAATACTAACTTGTAAGAAAAAGCTAAGGAAATCCTAAAACGAGAGTGCTTGAAGTTAAAAACGAAGAAAACGAGAACGAGGATCAAATCCTGTTCTTTAAAAATTGAATTTCTTAAATGTTAACCCTACGAAAGTAAATTTAAATCCTAAGCCTAAATTATGATAAAAGAAAATTTTATAAATAAGAATTTTATTTTTTTGATTATTTTTCTATTTTTTATGATTTTTTAAAGTTTTAAACAATATTAATTCACGAAAAATATTAAACTTGGAATTTAAAATTTAAGAAAAATCCTAAAAATAGCTGAGAAAGTAAAGTTTGCAGAAAAAATGAAAATTTAAAATTTGCTTAAAAGGATAAGCCAGAAAAAATCGAAGAAGCACTCGAAGTGCTAATTCAACTAAGAGCTTAAAAAGATGATAAAAAATAAAATATTGAAGAAATATGTAATCTAATGATCTACCAATATCAAGATAAAGAGATGTGGGTTGTGATGGATGGAATGGATGAATTGTATTATGTGGAAAAATATGGAAGAAACAACAAACCCCTCTCCAAGGCTAGGAGAGGGCTTATATAGTTACATGATGGCCGGCCCATGGGCTATGATGGGCTTCCTTCTCCCCCATTTCCTCTTTTCTCAGGATTCTTTTTATTGATCCATTCCTAATGGCTTCATCAGTCAGTGTGCCAGCAATCTGCATAGCCTTTTGAATGCTCGTTGGCTCTGTTGCCTCCACCATCCTTCGGATCTGTGGGCCAAAAGGAACATAAACGTCGGTACCTCTCAATCCTTTTGTTTTCTAGGGTTACTAAATAAGGAACTAACCTAGCCAACTCATGAAATCTGTTAGTATACGCAGCATGGCTAGCCCCGACCATGACATGGTTCCATAACTCAGTTTCTAATTTTTGCATCTCATTACTCGGGAAAATTCCTCTCTAGTCAAAGTCTTAAAGTCTTCCTATGACATACTAACATCGGCTTCTCGACTCTGTATGTGGATCTGAGAGTTTCACCACGTAAGAGCATTACCAACAAATGTCCTAGCAGTGTTTTTACCTTTTGGTTATCCCTACACTAATCATATCCTAAAACTGACTCCATCTTTCTTAATCCAACGGGTATAAACTATGGCACCTCCCTTACCATCGTACTCTTTTGGGTTATGAGCTAAGAACTCCTTATAGGTACAACCCCTATGGTCGTTGTTCTCAATGACATTCCTACCATTACCCTAAATGTTTTCATTGACTGCATTTCCATTCTAGTTCCTATCATCTCCCTGATTGCTACCTTGGTCGCCTACTTGAGCTAAGATAGTAGGAAGTAAGTTCTACAGTTGTTGTCCAATGATAGTAGAGAAGTCAGGGACTCCGTCAGCACCATCACTCTCCTCAATACCTTGACTACCTACTTGGACACCTTGACCATCAATCCCACTATTTCCCAGATCACCAGATCGACCTTTAGTTCTACCACCTCCTCTACCAGTCCGTCCACCCATCCTTCCTCCTCGTGGTGCGGCAGTTGCCCGGCCAGCACCTCGCGTGTTAATGTCGTCATTTGGAAACATATCTACATCGACGGGAGCAACATAGGTAAGGTTCGGTAGGAAGGAAGGTTAATATATATATATATATATATATAGGATAACTTAATATACTATAATACACATAATACGGTCCTAAGGTATCAACACCTATTTGTGTATGATATTACTAAATACACCTGAGTCGTGATAAGTTTATAACTATGTTGGCCACCGTATTTATACCCGTATCCTTTCCTAGTTGTACTCAGTATTGAGCTCACACATTTTGATGAATGACTTAACTAATATGATAGTCCGCTTGAAGATTACGTACACGCAAAGCAAGTAATAGGCATGCTCATACCTTTCTTGAATGGATGACTTGAAAAACTTTAATGCTACTTCTTTCTTGAGATTCGTTAACTATAATACTTCATCACTTCGAGAAAGACGTTCGTCATCAGAGTAGCGGAAGTCTTGAAATATGTATTTGAGTCTTTCATGAAGCAATTCAAAATTCGTTAACCGTTGATCCATAACCTGGAACAAGTTTGATTCATAAAGAATAGCACCATTGTTGCTTTCCAGTTGTCACAAGCTTGATTCATAAGAATCGCACAAGTCACCTACCATGAGCTTGTTTGATGTTGGCTCAAGCAGGATTTCCATCTTCATTATGAATACCTAAGTATCACTCGGATGTTCTGGCAAAATCACAAGGATCTTGCGTAGGACTCTAATGATATTACTTGATATTTACATTGTGTGAGATAACAAGCTAAATTATGACAAGTGTCCTAATGAGATTAATGGATGATCTCTTTTGGCTCTAGACTCAATAGTGCACTTTTAATTTTTCGTGATCGGAGGCTGGAGCTGAGTGCCACCTTTTCAATATCAACTAACTCAGAGTGAGAAAGTCAATAAAATGAGTGTATCTCCGTGAGTTTTGAAACAAAGTCTTTTCGGCTTTGAGTGGCTGGGAGGGGTTTGTGCATAGCGTCACTGGGTCCATGACTGTCTTCAATGTCAGACAACACCTAAGTGTTTCTGACAGCATATGTATTGACCCGGTTTCTGCCTAAGTGTATGAAGGGCTTCTTTCTATTCACCCTTTATCCTTACATTTGTTTTTCATTCTTCAACCCCTTCAATGCTTACCGAGACTTCATAACTAACACCTTGTTGGGTTTGTTCCAATGTGTTAGCCTCAAAATATTGAGCCAAACAGGAAGTTCGTTCATTACGTGTACGAGTCTCGGTCATTTAATTAGTTAATGTTGTAATAGTATAATATCGGGAATCAGGCTCGATAGTTAATCTAATATTATATGTTTCGTGTTTAATCCCAAGCAAAACCCGAGCCCGGGTCCTAGTTAAATATCCCGCGCGTCATTTAACGCGACGGGGTATATAAACTCTTTTCTATTTAGAAAATAGTTAGTTGTTAAAAATATATCTTTTTCCTTTTCCTAAACTCTCTCATCTCTTACAAAACAACTCACTCTCTTTCTCTTTTCTAGTTCGATTCGTGGTTCGTTATATGAAGTGAAGTGATTACGGGATCCTACAATTGGTACCAGAGCTTCAAGGGTGGATTCATGATTCATTTGTGGTTAATAAGCTCAAATTCGTAGCTTATTTTGGTTGAAAAAAAGCCCACGGCTCAAAGCTTATTTTGGGCTTAATTGGTTGGTTAATCTTGTTGTTTCTTGTTATAAATGCTTAAGAGGTTCATGTGTTGCTATTACAAGAGATTTACAAGCTCCTAGTTCGATTATAAAGCTTATAAGGTTCGGATTTATTTCGTGTTCTTCGTGGAGGTTTGCTTCACTTTTGATGATC
>BQNB010151036.1:0-15955 GCA_026074375.1 Tanacetum coccineum
ATAAAAACTCTCTCATGTGTTTCTCTCTCTAGAAACTAGCCAAGTCCAAGAATCGACCCCGTGTTATGATAAAGGATATACCACAGTTCTAGCTAAGATTAGAACTCGACATTTAGCTTTGTGTCGTAAATCGGTGTAAGCAACGTTGTGTACGGTTTTCTCCACCATAAGGGAGTTTGTTGACATAGTAAAGAAAACTCTCGAGTTAGGTGCTCAGAGAGTAGAGTAGGGCGAAGACGTGCTTCGTTACCGAACCACTATAAATCCTCGCGTTGTGGTTTGATTGTTCTTACTCTTATCTCTTGTCTTACTAAATCATTTCATATACTTATATTGTTTATATTATGAAAGCATTGAATTCACAAAAATTCGAATCTAAATTTTACAAACAAACATAAACCTTAAATCAAAAAGCGGTAAACTATTCAACCCCCCTTCTAGTTTTCCACAAAGATTGCATTTGCTGTAGCTTCGTCATAACAATCTGAATCATATACATCGACGTGGTCTGCCTTGAATTTGCTGTAGCTTGTAACTGGAGATCGTCACAGTCATTTGTTTCTTCCAAACAGTCAGCTAAGAAATCCAATTGCTCTTCATTCAATACAACTCCTGCTTCTTGTGGTTGAGCAAGTAGTATCTTATCCTTAAACTATTTAGAATCTTTCACCCTTTTCGTTGCAGTACACTGCTTAGCAATATAACCCGCACCATTACAATTATAACATCTGACTACCCTTGGTTGATTTGCCCCTGCATTTCCCACTGTATTGATAACCCTTGCTCTTGAAGCTTAATTGTTTCTAGCATTGCCCGCATAACCTTGAGACTGTCTACCTTGAACATTCTGAATCGTAACTTGGCCGTTTTGAATTGTAGCTTGAGTTCTTAGATTGGACGAAGTTCGAAGTTGGTTATTTGTGGGAGGAAATTTTGAGCGGTACACTGAACTCAAAAAGGTCATAGCTTTGTTGAGACTAGCTATTGGATCATCTGTTGGAAGAAAGGTTGGTATAGCAAGTCCGATATCAGGTTAATATGTTGGTGGTTGTTGAACAACTGTAGGTACATAGCTCTGAAGCATAGGTGACTGAATAAGTTGTTGGGTTATAGGAGTGCTTGATTGGTAGTGTTGATATGGTTGATAAACTTCAGATGGTTGAGTGTGATACTGAGATTGATGACTGCTGTATAAAGGAGGTGGGTTATAGGTATTTGCTAGCAAAGCAAGTGGTTCTGGGAATCCTTGTCGCATTTCTTAAACTTCTTTAGCATCTTTTTCATTGTGTTTGAGGAAAGCATACAGCTGATCAAAGTTCACACTATGAAGATCTTTTGCCTGTTTAGCTGCTGTGAGAAACCTACTCCACTCAAGTTGAAGTTGATTCACAAACTTCGTGTTGATTTGCATAGGTAACATGGTCATGAGAATCATCCTCATGTCATTAATCAACTTTGTAAACCTCAGATAGTACGAGTAGATTGATTCTCCTATCTCAGATGTGAATATGTCAAATTCATCATATAGCATGGACTAACGTTCTTACTTGGTCATTTTTGTGCCTTCCATAAGTTCTTTGACGCGATCCTATATTTCTTTTGCAGTTTGATAGTGGTTGATGAGAGTGTAGATGTCAACTAAAAATCCATGAAGAAGTATATTGATAGCTTTGATGTCACTATCATAACGTAACTTATCTTTTCCAGCAAGGTCTTCAAGTCGTTGAGGACGATGGATTTTAGTAACGTCATCTGTGTCTTTAACAGTAATCTTTGACTTGAATTGATAAGGACCGTTGTTAATTGAGTCTTTCAACATTTCACCATTCTCTTTGCCTTAGATATAGAGAATAATCTAGGTATTCTAGCTATCATACATGCCTTTTTTTAGCATCGGGGGACGGGTTTCAGAACCTGCTGCAATAACGTTCTCTGCCATAGTAGCCATTGTGAATTTGATTGTGTAGTCTTTGTAAGAATTAATATTTGTAAAGATCGTTTTGACGAGAAGATGTGTTGTTTTTGTGAAAGTTTTGTCAAAAGATTATATTTTAACACGAACCAAGTCAAAAGATTGTAACTTTCTCAATTTAGTTTATTTAAAAACCTTAAAATTTAAACCTTTTTAACTTAAAAACCCTAATTTTAACCTTAAACCACAAATTAATTATCCACTAACTTCTAAAAATCACCTTTTTCATTAATTACCCACTAAAAACCCTAATTCCTCTTTATTAATTTAATAATAAAAAACCTTTTTAAAACCCTAAAAAGTACAGAACCTTAATTTTAATAAACTAGGGTATAGTTTTAAATTTTATACTCGTTCTGGGCTTTCGAGGTTTTGGAGGAGGATCGGTTGGGGCATGGTAACCAATCCAGGGGTGGATCGGTTGGGTGATGGTGACCGAAAGTTGTGACGGAGGTTCGGTTGGAAGCGGGTGACCTTAAGGGATGATCAGTTTGAGCTTAACGACTAAAAGGGAGGTTTGGTTGGAGCTTAACGACCTTATGGGAGGTTCGGTTGGACCACTATAACCGATCCACTGTGGGTCGGTTGTGGTGTTGTCCGGTTTTGTTTCCAAGTTGTTTTCGGTGATGTTCCTAGCTTAAAGAATGAATCTTTTTGCGAGAAAACCAAAAAAGTTCGAACCTTTATGCAAAAGTTTGAAACTTTATACACGAAAACCACGAAAAGTCTTCAAATTAACGTGTAGATCACGTTTTTAAGTGACTTATGAAAAGTTAATTGCAAAAGATCAAGACTTTATCTTCCGAAATCTCTAAAAATTACAACTTTCTTCAAATTTTAAGGCTTTGTCTTTGAGAACTTGTCTTTTTAGTATTCATAGTCTTCATATTCTTCAAGTTCTTCAAAGTCTTCAAATTTGATAACTTTTTTCTTGAAAAGCACTTTAAATCATGTAACACACCGCCAAGGCGGAAGCACAAGGTGTAACTTCATGGATATCGTCACAACACAATGGCGTCTACTATAGAGAAACTAAAAGGAAAAGAAAATAACTACAGTGGACACTATGTGTCATAACAATACCCAACACAAGATAAAGCAGTCTTGCATTATTAAGTAATGTCATACATGCGCAAAGCATAAGCCAACATAAAAGTAAATCAATCCTAAACTTAAATTATCCAACAGAACATAAGTCTAAATCGAAAGAACAAATAAGGAGAGCTCCACAAGCCAATCCGAAGGTCTCTCTACCCACTTCTCCTAGCATCATTAGTCTCATGCTGAATGCCTAAAAATGATGCTTAAAAACGTCAACATAAAGTTGGTGAGAGTCATAGGTTTAAGACACGATATAAATCCAATTAAATCATTACTGTGATAAATGAAAACACTGCATGACAATAAATGAACTACCATATAAGCTATCATGTAAACCAAATCAAATCCAATCCAAACCAATACCATTCACACGATTACGAGACGTCTTTATCGCAGAACTACTCCAATTGATCACTAAGCCATGGAGCATACCACAAATCCACTCCAATTGATCACTAAGCCATGAAGCATACCACAAAACCCACTCCAATTGATCACTAAGCCATGGAGCGTATCACATCACAAACATGTAGCACATAACATATAATAGCCACATAAAGTCCATGCATCACTTTAAACACATTATCACAGTAATCAAAACATTTCCATACTAGCATCATTTCCATCCCAAGTTTAAAACGAAGTAAAAGTGGGACTATGAAACTCACCTTAGCTTAGCTTAATCCAAAAAGGTTCCAAGAAGCTTCACAAAGATCTAAACAACAAAACGTATGGATATTAACATCACTTTGGTCATCACTCCAATAAGGTGTAACCTCAACTATGATGGATTCTAAGCGATCTATCAATGTTCTAAACTCATTTTGTACCTTTTTAAATTCTTACATAACTAGCTTACACTTTATTCTTACACTTTCAATTTTCTGGATTTGAGCAGAATTTTAGACTCACTTGCACGCCCTAAACGCACCACTTATACATCTTTATAATTTTTGGCAAAATTCCACAGGTTTCTAATATGACTTATGAACCCCCAATTACTCCCCCAAAGCTCATACTCTTTTATAAATACCCTTTAGAAAATCATAACACCAAGTGTCCCAAATTCGGCTAGTAACAGACACCCTAAAAGTTTGATGTTAGCTGACCATTTTAAACACCACCACATACTTAGCCAAAAATCAGGGGTTACACACAACATATGAAATAACTTCCACGTGAATATTAGCCCTTGAGAAGGTGTCTAAGTATTTTTAGAAAAATTAAAACCCTAACTGAAACCCATCAGAAAATTCACTGTTTTGCACACTTATCTTATAAAGATTATTTGACAACCTTCCCGACCACGAAAACCCTTGGGGCTGGATGCTTTGGAAAGAAGACTCAGAGGGATATTGTTTAAAAAAAAGAAACTCTTAAATATCATGCTTCATCATAGAGAAAATCGCTCGTGAACACAGCCCTAATTCTGCTCAACACTAAATCAAGATTTCATGCAAACCCTAACATGTAATTTGCATGGTTATGTCCCTAATTCAATTCTAATCAATACTATAACATTAATTACTCATTAAGATCTGTATTTTATTAAAACTCTAATCCATCATAATTAATCTATAAGAATTAAAAGATTTAAAGAGGTTTAATATATTTACCTTTATGAGCAAAACCCTAACAAAATTCTTGAATCTTTCTTGGTTCACTTATGGCAGTCGACTATTTTTTGTTCTCCAGGGATTATGGGATGTTTTTTGGTATTAGGGGAGAAGGGATTATGGGCTAGGCCTTTTATTTAAAGACCCTAACTATCCTAATCCAATTCTAATTAGGCTTATACACAAATTAAAACCCAAAACCCTTTTTATTTTATTAAAACCGATCGGCCCCTCTTCCCTATATATTTTTTAAATATTATTAATTACTTAATTTTAATCATTACCTTAAGTTTTTATAAAAACCTAAGCTAATTTGAGTATACCTTTTTACTTAAACACAACAAACTAGACTTTCTAAAAATAACTTTTCATTTCCAAATTCACTTGCTAAATATGGAAAGTTTGATGTAAACTTCCATATTTCAATCACACCTTTCCTTTCCAAAAACCATATATATTCATAAACGCTTTAACCTTTAAAACCAAGATTTGACGTAGCTACACATGCAAAACGTCATTCATTCCCAAACTCCCCACTCAAAAGAATGGATTACTTAACTCAACTTATGTGCACACATAACAAAATGATCATTTAAATTCTAAAACGATCACATGCACATATAAATACTACACTTATAAATCAAAACGACCACATAGCACACAAGAATCACATAAAACGAGCAAAAAGCTAAAGTCTAAAGGCATAAGCTAACCTGCTCAAACCACGGTTGTCACAGCATCCCCTCCTTATGGGAATCTCGTCCCGAGATTCAACTAGCCTGATCTACCACGCGATCAACAAACAGCTGAGGATACTTAGACTTCATATACTCCTCACGTTCCCAAGTAAACTCTGGGCCACGTTTAGAGTTCCAACGAACCTTCACAATGGGTATTCTACTACGCTTTAAACTCTTAACCTCACGGTCCATAATCTCTACAGGCTCTTCAACAAAACGTAAAGTCTTGTCGATTTTAATTTCATCTATCGGTACATGCAACCCATCTTTAGCTAAACACTTTTTCAAATTTGACACATGGAATGTGTCATGCACCCCAGCCAATTCCTCAGGCAACCTTAACCGATAAGCAACAGGACCGATTCTTTCGAGAATTTCAAAGGGTCCAACATACCTTGGTGATAACTTTCCCTTTTTCCCGAAACGCATCACTCCTTTCCATGGTGACACTTTTAACAACACCTTATCTCCAACATTAAACTCTACCATCTTACGACCACTATCAGCATAACTCTTTTGGCGATCTCTCGCCGCTTGAAGTTTCTCTTTTATCACCATTACCTTATCAGTCGTTTCCTGTACTAACTCGGGACCGATCAAACTACCTTCTCCAATTTCAGCCCATAAAACTGGTGACCTACACTTCCTTCCATACAATGCCTCAAATGGAGCACAACGGATACTGCTATGGAAACTATTGTTATACGAAAATTCAGCCAACGGTAAGTGAACATCCCAGCTACCCCCAAAATCTATTACACACGCCCTTAACATATCTTCCAAAGTCTGTATCGTACGTTCACTCTGTCCATCAGTCTGTGGATGATAAGCGGTGCTCATATCCAACCGTGTTCCTAGGGCTCTCTGAAACGTCTGCCATAACCGCGATGTAAACCGTGCATCACGATCCGAAATAATCGACACTGGAACCCCATGACGTGCAACAATCTCATCAGTGTACAACCTTGCCAGTTTCTCAGTACTATAATCTTCCCGAATCGCTAAGAAATGTGCTGACTTGGTCAACCTATCAACTACAACCCATATCGCATCATGACCACTTCTCGCCCTAGGTAACTTAGTTATGAAATCCATAGCGATATTTTCCCATTTCCATTCTGGTATCTCATGTTGTTGCAATAAACCCGACGGTCTTTGATGTTTTGCTTTCACTTTGGTGCATGTCAAACATTCACTAACATAAGTAGCAATATCCTTCTTCATCCCTGGCCACCAATACATATCTCGCAAGTCATAATACATCTTATCTGCTCCAGGATGTACTGAATACCTAGACTTGTGAGCCTCATCCATTATTACCAATCTCACACCTCCTATCAATGGAACCCATATACGATCCATGAAATATAAACTCCCATCTTCCTTCTTTTCCATCTGCTGAACTAAACTGTATAGCTTTTTGGCACTTAGGTTTTTTGTATCCAATGCTTCACACTGAGCTGCCAATATCTTACCTTTCACTCCAGACTGAATTGTCATAGACATCGCTCACACTCGTTTAGGTTTCACCCTTTCTTTCCTACTCAGTGCATCAGCTACTACATTGGCTTTACCTGGATGATATCGAATTTCACACTCGTAATCACTAAATAGTTCAATCCATCTCCTCTGACGCATATTCAACTCTTTCTGATCAAATATATGTTGAAGACTCTTATGATCTGTGTAAAGGACACTCTTTGTACCATACAAATAATGTCTCCATATCTTTAGGGCAAACACTACCGCTCCTAACTCTAATTCATGCGTCGTATATTTTTTCTCGTGTATTTTTAACTATCTTGATGCATAAGCAATTGGTATGTGCTTAATTACACATACTATTTTCCATTAAAAACGGACTTAAATGACTAAAAACGTACCAAAAATACATTGTAATAAACTACAAAGTCTTCCACTCCATCGGGAAGTGATAATATAGGTGCGTCACATAACTTACTTTTTAGCAATTGAAAGGCTTCCTTCTCTTCTGCACCCCACACATACTTCTTGTTTTTTTGAGTTAACAGGGTGAGTGGTTTTGCAATCCTGGAGAAGTTAGCGATAAAACGCCGGTAGTAACCTGCCAATCCTAAAAATGAGCGAACCTCTGTCGGCGAAGTGGGAGCTTCCCAATTCTTTACTGCCTCTATCTTTCCCGGATCCACATGTATACCACCCTGGTTAATCACGTGACCCAGAAAATGCACCTCTTGTAACCAAAACTCACACTTAGAAAATTTAGCATACAACTTTTCCTTCCTCAACAACTCCAAGACTAACCTCAAATGACCCTCATGTTCCTCCTTTGACTTTGAGTAAATCAGAATATCATCTATGAAAACAATAACGAACTTATCTAGATACGGTTTGCAGACTCGATTCATCAGGTCCATGAAAACTGCTGGGGCATTGGTTAATCCAAAAGGCATAACGGTAAATTCAAAATGTCCATACCTGGTTCTAAATGCGGTTTTTGGGATATCTTCCTCATGAACACGAAGTTGGTGATACCCCGAACGAAGGTCTATTTTAGAAAAGTAACGAGAACCTTGAAGCTGATCAAACAAATCATCAATTCTAGGGAGAGGATATCGGTTTTTAACAGTCAGTTTATTTAATTCCCTATAGTCGATACACATACGAAAGGAACCGTCCTTTTTTTAACAAATAACACTGGTGCTCCCCATGGAGAATGACTAGGTCTAATAAAGCCCTTGTCTTGCAACTCTTGAAGCTGCCCAGACAGTTCTTGCATTTCCGAAGGTGCTAAACGGTAAGGAGACTTTGCTACAGGCGTCGCCCCCGCAACTAATTCTATACGGAACTCAACCTGCCTTTGTGGTGGTAAACCCGACAAATCTTCCGGAAACACATCACTAAACTCCCGCACTACAGAAATTTCATTCATCTTTGGTTCTCCTACATTAGCGTTCATTAAGGTCTTGTCTAACCCTAACACACGTTCCCCGTGAACTCTAAGTACTTCACCACCTTCTAAAGGTATTTCAACCACCTTCTCATGACACACAATTACGGCCTTATTACGAGATAACCAATCCATACCAACAATCACATCGAAACTCCCATGACCCAACGGTATCAAATCTATAGTGAACAAGGAATTTCCTAGTTCTAGTTTGCAATCACAGATAACCCTATCGACTTCTACCCTTTTACCATCCGCTATCTCTATCACATAACCGGGGTTTACGATTCTAGGTTTCACATTTAGCATAGACACAAATTCAGTAGATATGAAACTAAAGTCAGCTCCAGAATCAAAAAGTACGGTAGCAAAATGGTCATTCAAAGAGAAAGTACCCGTCACCACATTAGGGTCCCGCGAGGCCTCATCCGCATTCACGTTCACATTATAAGCCCTTCCTCGAACTGGATTCCCATTGTTTCTGCTGCCACGATTTCCCTCTATGGCCAACTGATTTCCCGCCTGACCAGGTGCTCGGCCCAACTTAGGACAGGTAGACTTTTGATGATCAGGGCTTCCACACTCATAACAAACCCTCTGATTATGATTCATCCTTATCGTATTCACCGGAACTGCACGCTTAGGTTCCCGACAATCTTTGGCAAAATGTCCAGGTCTCTGACAGTTGAAACACACTCTACAGCTTCCTCCCTCAATATGGTGGGTATTACACCTGGTACACTTAGGGTAACTCACATATTCATTTCTGGGAGGAGCCGTTGCCACGAATCCTGCCCCTACCTTCGCCTTCTTTTTATCTTTCCAAGACCCTCCAGACTTAGCACCCTCATCATCTGCCTTCCTCTTTTCACTACCTTTTGACAACGTTCCACAACTAATTGCCTCATCCGTAAGTATACCCGCTCTCAAAACCGCATTCTGAATGGTTGTTGGCTGAGTTGCCTTAACCATCCCCCTAATTTCGGGTGCTAAACCTGCTATGTACCTCTTAATGCGTGACGATTCAGGTGTCACCATATGAGGAACCAACCTAGCCAGCTCATGAAATCGGTCAGTGTAGGCGGCATGATTGCCTCCCACCATCTTGTGGTTCCATAACTCTAATTCCAACTTCTCCATTTCATTACTAGGACATAATTCTTCTACCAACAATGCCTTAAAGTCATTCCAAGATATCTTATTCGCCGCTTCTCGACCCCTCACTTGGATTTGACCATTCCACCAAGTCAGCGCCTTATTAACAAAGGAACTCGTAGCATATTTCACCTTTTGGTTTTCTAGACACCCACTGTTAACGATCACTTGATGTCCATTTTCCTCTACCCAACTGGTAAGTGCTATCGCACCCCCGTTCCAATCGTACCTTTAGGACCACAAGCTTTGAATCCTTTGTAAGAACAACGTTATTGCCCCCATTCCCTCCGTTTTCCTCCCTATTCCCATCATCCATTTGCATTGTTCACATTAGTCTTCTACCTGAGTGACGATCTGAGGATAATATGTTTGGATTTCTCCCCGCAAATAAGACACAAGATAAGGTTTTTTGTCCGTTATCATCATCATTATTATGTCTAGTTCGCACCATTCTGAATAAATAATAACAATGTTCATTAGACAAGGGAAAGGTAAAGGGTTTTTAACTCGCCTATTCTATCAACACATCATCAGAACCATACAAAGCACATAAAAGGGTTTTTAAACTCGACTATTCTATCATACGACTATTAATACCAAAATGAACCATTACTCAAAACACATGTAACTCATCAACCACAACACATGGTAACATTAATTCCATGTACTCATGCTTGTGAGTCCACTTTTGTTGTGGCACATGTAAAGTTATGTTGGCCACCATAATTATAGATGTCCCCTTTCATAAATGTACTCCCTCCTTTGAATACACTTCTCAATATTACCAAATATAACACATAACACATAATTTCACATTAACAAATCATCATATAAACAAAACAAAATCAAATACTCCAAACCATTTCATTAGATAAAACCAATAATATTCAACATTCAAAAGAAAATCCTAAAACAACCAATTCCAACCAAGGTTGGACAATCCGAAATAAATCCTAGAAGTTTGGAGTTCATAACATAACAACACAAAACACCACTCAATTTCCATCATCACTGTCAACATCATCCATTTCAAGGTCCGGTGGTGTATTACTGCCCGTGGACTCTAAGTCCGAATCATCCTCCCTTGACCCTTTGCTTTACCATGTTCTGCCATTATCCTAGCTAGCTCTTTCCTTCTCTCTTCTTCTTCTTCCTCAGTTCGCTGATACTCCCAGAATTTCCCCGGGTACCTAATAGTCACACCGTTTTTAGTTACGGATGTCTCCAATTTCTCCACATACATTCCATCCTCCCATTTTATGGTCAACCTTTAGCTACTGCAACTCCATATCGATACTTGGGCAACATAGCTAGATAATAAGATAGGGCACACACAATCAGCTAAAAGAAATCAAGATAGCTAAAGAAGGTTGGCAGAATGAAATAATAAGATCAGGAGGTCAAGGCAAAATGCATCCTAGTCATACTGCTAGCAGCTCATACCCTACTATGCACCTACGCAAGGACTCCTAGGTTATAGTCTAGGTTCAACCACCTACTTCTCTATAACCATAGGCTCTGATACCAATCTGTAACACCCCGCCAAGGCGGAAGCACGAGGTGTAACTTCATGGATATCGTCACAACACAATGGCGTCTACTATAGAGAAACTAAAAGGAAAAGAAAATAACTACAGGGGACACTATGTGTCATAACAATACCCAACACAAGATAAAGGAGTCTTGCATTATTAAGTAATGTCATACACGCGCAAAGCATAAGCCAACATAAAAGTAAATCAATCCCAAACTTAAATTATCCAACAGAACATAAGTCTAAATCAAAAGAACAAATAAGGAGAGCTTCACAAGCCAATCCTAAGGTCTCTCTACCCACTTCTCCTAGCATCATTAGTCTCACGCTGAATACCTGAAAATGATGCTTAAAAACGTCAACATAAAGTTGGTGAGAGTCATAGGTTTAAGACACGATATAAATCCAATTAAATCATTACTGTGATAAATGAAAACACTGCATGACAATAAATGAACTACCATATAAGCTATCATGTAAACCAAGTCAAATCCAATCTAAACCAATACCATTCACACGATTATGAGATTTCTTTATCGCAGAACTACTCCAATTGATCACTAAGCCATGGAGCATACCACAAATCCACTCCAATTGATCACTAAGCCATGGAGCGTATCACATCACAAACATGTAGCACATAACATATAATAGCCACATAAAGTCCATGCATCACTTTAAACACATTATCACAGTAATCAAAATATTTCCATACTAGCATCATTTCCATCCCAAGTTTAAAACGAAGTAAAAGTGGGACTATGAAACTCACATTAGCTTAGCTTAATCTAAAAAGGTTCCAAGAAGCTTCACAAAGATCTAAACAACAAAATGTACGTATATTAACATCACTTTGGTCATCACTCCAATAAGGTGTAACCTCAACTATGATGGATTCTAAGCGATCTATCAATGTTCTAAACTCATTTTGTACCTTTTTAAATTCTTACATAACTAGCTTACACTTTATTCTTACACTTTCAATTTTCTGGATTTGAGCAGAATTTTAGACTCACTTGCACGCCCTAAACGCACCACTTATACATCTTTATAATTCTTGGCAAAATTCCACAGGTTACCAATATGACTTATGAACCCCTAATTACTCCCCCAAAGCTCATACGCTTTTATAAATACCCTTTAGAAAATCATAACACCAAGTGTCTAAAATTTGGCTAGTAACAGACACCCTAAAAGTTTGATGTTAGCTGACCATTTTAAACACCACCACTGTTGATCCCAATCCTAGATCGATTCTTTACCTTGTAAAGAGTATGTTACCTTGGATAAATCCAAAATAACAATAGTAGAAACTCTGTGTGTATATCAAAGAGTGTGTGGAATCTACTCTTTAATATCTAGAAGATATATCAATGAAACAGTGAATATGAATGAACACACGATGTAACGAAACGCTTCAATATTATTAATGATAATAATACGAGTACTCTATCTTAGCACTAGGGTTGCAACCTTGAAGCTTACAAGACTCTTAATCTCTGAATCTGTGTATGTGTATTTGTAAAGATATGTTATTGAGATATATTCAACTAATGCCCTAGAGCCTCCTTTTATAGACCAAGGAGTCCTAGTCGGCTTACAATATATTCCTAAGATATCTCAATCTTTTCTAAACATAAATGTAATCTTCTAAATAAATACATGTATATCTTGTATAAAAATATCTCAACACTTATCTTCACACGTATTCTTGTTCTCCACACAATCTTTACCTCTTTAACGCATATTTATCCTCTTGATAATAGAAAGTCTTCAAACAGTCGTAATCTTTCCACCAGCAGCACTAATAAACATAAGCAGTAGTAACATTAGTACTAACAGTACTAATATATACTAACAGTAGTAACCTGTACTAGCAGTCTTAACTTTTACTACTAACAGTACTAAATTATACTAACAGTAGTAACTAGCAGTGGTAACATTATACTACCAGTACTAACCACTTAGCATAATTTCCATTATGTGCCTGAGCAGCAGTAACTTCTAAGAATCCATGAAGTCTTTTATGACCCAACAATCATCCCCTAAACTTGATGTTCATCTTTTGAATCTTCAAGTTTCTTCTTTAAAAGTCTTCATCACACTTCAGGAAGATGCATTCAAACCTTTCATTTTCCTTTTTGCTGCTTTACCATAAGCTTTAGCGGTTGATAACACATCTCATTTTGATGATCAGTTTGAAGTTTTTTATTGAGCATATTGGTGATGGTAATTGGTGTAAAGGGGTATCTTCTTTCAACCAACATAAAAATGTGAAGATTATTAAATCTTACAAAGTGAACTCCAGATGAATCAATCAACTTCCAAGTAGTCACCCTGTATCCTTGCAACATTCTCCATACATCACTTTTTATGTCTGGTTCAAACATAACTCTCAAATCTCCATACAATACTCTTTCAAATTCATCTTCAGGCCTTGTATCACCATACTTTCCCTTCACTATCCTCCAAAGAGCTTCTAAGTCTTCTCTACCTATTCCTTGTCGCATCCTTATCATTGAAGAGTATCTTTTAGAACTTCCATCTGCTCTTATCAATTCATAGTGTACTAACATCCCCTCTTTATGAAGTTTATACTCAATAATCACTGGCAATTTGGTAGCAAGTGGTATAGCATCAATTGCTATATCTTCATCCTTTTTAATTACCAAAAGCTTCTTTAGCTCAACTTCATTATCTTCTTCAACTTCCTCTAACTCTTTTTCTTCTTCTACTTTTTGTTTCTTTAAGGATTCTTCTTGCTGTTCTTTCACTGCTCTTTTTCTTCCAAGCATCTTCTTTCTGCTACCTTTATCTGTTTCCTCCCTACCTTCTTCCTTCTTTTCTTTGTTTTCCTGTACCTCAGAACCCATAGCTACAAAGGTATTTACTCTCTCTATTTCCTTATTAAACAACTTTTGAATTTCATCAAAACTCTTTCCTTTTGGTAGTTTGTTTGTATGTTATACTCCCATGTGCCTTAGATAAGTAAGACATTTGGAGTTCTCTTTTGGGCTTTGTAGACAAGGTATGTTTTCTCTTTCTTGGCCCTGAGTTGTAAGCAAAATGCTTTCATCTTTTCTCATAATCCATTAAATAGTTTTGCTTTTTTCTCATCTGTCAATTCCTCCCTTTCCCTCGTATCACCATATTTTGCCTTTACTATCCTCTAAAGAGCTTCCAAGTATTCTCTATCTATTCCTTGCAGCATCCTTATCATTGAAGAGTATCTCTTAGAAGTTCCATCTGCTCTTATCAAGTGATAATGTACTAACATCCCCTCTTTATGAAGCTTATAATCAACAATCACTATTAATTTAGTAGCAAGTGGTATATCATCAATTGCTATATCTTCATCCTTTTTAATCACCAAAAGCTTTTTTAGCTCAACTTCATCAACTTCCTTTGACTCTTTTTCTTCCTCTACTTTTTGTTTCTTTGAGGATTCTTTCTGTTGTTCTTTCCCTGCTCTTTTCCTTCCAAGCATCTTCTTTCTGCTACCTTTAGATGTTTCCTCTTTACCTTCTTCCTTCTTTTCTTTGCTTTCCTGTACCTTAGAACCCATAGCTACAAAGGTATTTACTCTCTTCATTTCCTTATCAAACAACTTTTGAATGTTATCAAAACTCTTTCCTTTTAGTTGTTTGTATGTATATCCACCCATGTGCTTAAGATAAGTAGACATTTGAGTTCTCTTTTGTGCCTTGGTAGGAGGTCTGTTTCTCTTTTCTTGTGCTCTGAGAGCAGCAAAATGCTTTCTTCTTTTCTCCATCAGTTCCATAAATAGTTTTGCTTTTTCCTCATCTGTCAATTCCTCTCTTTCCTTTGATTTAAGTCTCTCAGCCAGCAATCTATCAGCCTCCATCATAGCTTGTGTATTTTCCCATGACTCAATCAATGCTATGTTGGCTTTTTCTTCTTGTTTCCTTGCTAGCTTTTGCTCTTCTAATAATTCAGCATCCAACTTAGCTTGAATATCTCTTGCAATTTGTTCATCAAGAGCAATTTGATCTTTTCTCTTCAAAGGAACTTCAGGCTCAATCATAATACCTTTTCCTTTATCTTTAGAACTTGAAGGTTGTGTCTCTTGTGGAACTCTGAACTCACTTAGCTCTTGTACAATCACCCCTCTATCCTTGGGTCTTGTAGTTGTTGCTGTTGTGGCAGCAGTAGTAACAACTTTAGGCTTAGCTACTTTAATCTGTATAAGTGTCTGAGCCAAAGTGATTTCCTCAATGGTTGTAGGAACAACACTATCATCAACACTAGCAGTAGTAACTGCTTCACCAGCAGTACTATCATCAGGCTTAGTACTCTGTTCATCTTTAGCTTCCACATGCATCTCATCATCCTCCAAAACTCCAGTATCAAACATTAAATCATCATCCCGTCTCTATTGCGTTTCATCAACCAAAGAAACATCAACATCAGCATTAATATCTTCAATACTCCTCCCCGGTTTGGATGCATCTTCAAGAGCACCTAAACTCTCCTGATCTTTAGAGGACTCAACTCTCATAGACATACCAACTTTCTTGATTCTTTTCAAACTTGTAGGTCTTGACATTTTCCTCCTTTCTAACCTCTGGATCCTCTTCTTCAAAGCAGCAATCTCCTTAGCTTGAGCATCATTTGCTTTTTGTAGATCAAGAACCTGTGTTTGCAATTTGGTACATAAAACCATCAAATAAGTTAGTTGCAAGCTATTTTCACCACTAGGTTGTAGATCATTGGAAGGTGTTGGTACACTTTCCTCATGCTTTGCCTCATCTTGAGGAACCTCTGCCTCCTGTCTCTGAGCCTTCTTAGATGGTTATTTCTTCTTAGGTTGGGAAGATGAAGATGGTTGATCAATAATGTGTATTGGAGTGGAATCAGTTGGATAATCTGAATCCTCACCCATTTCTT
>BQNB010151037.1:0-11691 GCA_026074375.1 Tanacetum coccineum
GAATTTTCCTTAGGGAATTTTCTTAATTGCTCTTGTGGAAATATTATATATTAATATATATTATAAAGCGTATCAATTGTAAAGTGGTGAGAGAGAATGCAATTAACTTCCATGGGATTTTACAACTCTATGATTAAAACCGAGAAGGAAAAAGATTACTTGTCGGAATTTTACAAAATCAATAGAAAAACCGTGAAAGTAGAATTGATTTGAAGAAAAATTTGGTTAACCTAAAATTGACATGTTTCGCTTAAACTCTTGCATATTTCGCTTGGTTAAAACAATGCATGTTTCGCTTGTATGATCAAAACTTGTTTCACTTGAAAAATCAAAACTGCATATTTCGCTTGAACAAAATCCTGCATATTTCGCTTGACTTGAAAATGCATATTTCGCTTAAACATTCAACATATTTCGCTTCATCTTAAACCTGCATATTTCGCTTGACATTTAAACCTTCATATTCCGCTTCACCTATGACATGTTACGCTTGATGTCACTATCTAGTGAAGGACCACTTACACTAACAAACAACTAGTCTTTTTCTAGTGAAGCTAAAATGGTGGATCTATGTTCCCCTATCTTGTTAACCGGTTGGGACCACTTAGATAAATAAGTCTCCTCAATAAGCTTCAAATAAGCCTGAAATAAGCTTAAAATGAACAACAAAAATTCAAAACGAAGCTAAGAACCTAGTTAGAAGATCAAACAAGTTAGAGGACGAGATCTTTTGTGTTTTCAAGAAGCTAGAACACAAAAAAAACAACGACGAAACAACAAGCTTAAAAAAAGAAAAAAAAGAAAAACGTGTGGGTGAAATGAATAAGCTTCAAGATAAGCTATTTAACACCAATATAAAGGAGATAATAAGCTCAATAATCCAAGAAGCCACAAACCCAATAAGACGTGGGTTTGTTCTTGCAATAAGCCATGAAAATTAGCTTATTTAACCACGAATCCAACACTAAACACCCCTTGGCGAGTGATACCACATGTTATCCCTAAATATAATCCTTACACAACAATAAGCAAACCCAAATAAGCCCTTGATGAGCCGGTCAATAGGAAAGAAAAGAGAGAGAAGAAAAGAAACTTGGAATGTTAGATTAAGAGAGAGAAATGGTGAGTTACAAGTAAACAAATGCAACCAACACCCTCTCCATGTGAGGAGAGGGTTTCTTTTATACCCCTAGCCATCTAGTTGGCGTGTGGGTTTTTATACTTGGGTCGGGCTTGGCTAAACTTGGGTTTTAAGCCCGAAACACGAACAATATTAGATTACAATCCAAGCATGTTGAACCCGACTAGCCTATTACAATACAAGACCTAGTTTGACTTTATAAGACCGATAACATTCTTGTTTGACTTAATAAAATAAAGGCTAACACCTACTATGTGGGCTTTATTGATTGCCCTTAACAACCCGTATACTTCGAATTCAAGCTCGCTTAGAGAGTTGTTTCTTTCTTTAAGAAGGAGCTCGCTGGTTGTTCTGAATTCTCTAATGAATGCATTCATTTTCTCGTGTTCCCGTTCTCCTTCCTCAATGAATTTATTTACTAATTCTTCCATCGTTAATCTTCTTTTTGGATAAGAAAACTGTAATGGATCGAGCAACGTTCCTGCCATGAAAGACATAATTCAACATAAAGCTATTCTAATAGGATTTATTCTACAGGAATTTTAGCGAACTATTGTCGATACGCCGTATATGGATTTATGAATACAGCGTATGGTCAGCAGGAACTTGATACGCTGTATCTAGACAGAGAGCTAGATACGCTGTATTCTATGAATTAATACACCGTATATCAAAACAGACTATTAAGAAAACAATTAAGTGCGGGAATTAAAAACAAATAATTTAAACACACATCCGACTTCGCTGGAATGAGGCTGCAACACCGTCGTCTAAACTTGAAATAAGACAGTTAGCAATAAAAGATGAATATGGCTTTGTCATTCATCTTGAGTTCGGTTGCATTAACCTCCAGTTCCTATTTATAGTATAAATATTCTTCCGTGATCAGGTAGATTCAAAAGAATCTCCTTGACAGGTTTCCACATCAAAGCTTAGGATCTATCTAACACAAAGTATTAGATTTACCATGCTTGCTAGTTCTCATTACCGGAACGTCTCAAAGCAACCAACACGGTAAGAGTGAATCAAATAGTTACTATTTTTCTGATTTAGTCATCAATTCATTTACTGGACCAAAATTGATATCCAGTTATCACAAGCTTGATCAGTATAGAATCTTGCAAGTCACCTACCAAGAGCTTGTTTGATGTTGGATCAAGCAGGATTTCCATCTTCACTGTGAATACTTAAGTATCACTCCGATGTTCTGGCAATATCTCAAGGATAATGCGTAGGACTCTTTGTTACAACTTGTGAACTTTATGGTGTTCAGCAAGAGTATTTTTAAATTGTTATTATAGAGATTTATACTTTGATCTCTCTTGGCTCTAGACCTCGTTAGCAGCACTTTTATGTTTTTATAATCGGGAGACTGAGCAGAACTACCATCTAATCAATAATTAATCAATCCTCGAGTGAGGATGTCACTAGATATCGTTGTGTATCTCCGTGACAAATGAGACAAGTTTCTTTTGAGAGAAACCCGAATGGCTGGGAAGGGTTGTGCATTGCATCACTGGGTCCATGACGACTTTCTTCAATATCAACAATCATCATTGTGATTTTGATAGATTATGTATTAACAAAAAAAGACCCGTTTCTGCCTAATTGTTGGAGGGCTGCTTTGGTTTTCACCCTTTATCCATACATTTCTTTTTCTTCTTCAACCCCTTTAATGCTTACCAAGACGTCATTACTAACACCTTGTTGTGATTGTTTTCAGTGTTAGCTCAATCTTAGTCGGCATTTTTCCCTCTTACTCATTCAATGAATTAGCGCTCACCTCATAAGGCGATTAACGGTTCATGAAATAAGGGACTTCGACAATAGCTACTTATGCGGAAACAATCTCATATTCGGGTCCATCATACCATAAAATCATATGTGTTCTATTTTATAAAACAAACATGCATCCCCCTTGTGGTTTAAAAACGATCAAAAGATATAAATGCGAGGCGAATGAACTCACCTGAAGCATAAAAAATCCAATTCAATCAAATCAAACAAGCCGCAATAGCTTCACGTCTTAACGCGACCTATATAAACATATAAGCGGTATGTGACTAAAAGTATATATCGCATATAATGCATACTTTCATCTATAAAAATATTATATTACGTTATACAATTATATACTATATTCTCCAAGTGCCGACGCAAAATATTTCACTTTGACGCATTAACAATATTACAACACTTTTCCACAAAGTTTCCATTTTTAGAAAGTTACCGAAAGTAAGGATAATATAATCTGAACTTTATAATTTGTTATCAATTAATTAACATTACAAACCCTTTGCTCATTATAGACTATATTCAAAAGTTTAACGCAATTTGACTTTCAAAAGTCCAAAACTCATACTTTACTTATTACCCCAAAAATAACCAAACTTGACTCGGCCGTAAAACGTTCATTATTAAGAGTTACGTGACGATCCACCTAGTGAAACGTAGCTAAAGGCGAACACTATCACTTGTACATTATCAAAAATAACTTTCAAAAATTTCTCAACTCGCTACGGGTAGTCAAACTTTCTGGTCAAACTGGTCAACCCAAAACATATATAAAACGACATGTTTGACATAAACCTGACTATCAACAACATGCTTAACTATCTTACATAATCATACTAAAACCATCAAACGTCGCTCAATAACCAAATATCACTTTCAATAATTTCCGCACTTGAATCTTAATAGCATAACAATAACCACACAATATACACAAATTAATCAATCACATAAACATAAATAAAGCTCACAAAACTAAAAGAAAATCAAACTATGGTTTCACCTTGGTTGCTTAAAATCAGACGAACACCCAACAAACCAAACAAAACCTTTTTCAATCAACCAACTTCAATACAACAACAATCTAACCACTTTGAACACACCCTTATACACAAAAATGGCAAGAACACACCAAAAATCTAACTTCTTCAAATCTTAATGCATGTAGGATTTTAATAGTGGGATTTGTAGCTCTTAAAACAAGGATTAATAATATGTAAATAGATTTAATTGCATGTCAGAAAATTGGCCGAAAAGTGGTGGTGTTTGTGGTGGCCGGTCGAAGAGAGCAAGAGAGGAGGAAGAGAGTGATTTTTATTAAAAAGTTATAAGTGTGTGTGTGAGGTTCTATTTATAGAAAACAATTTTAGCACTTTGCAATTTTATTGTTAACCTATAATAATCCTTACACACAAATAAGCAAACCCAAATAAGGCCCTAAATAAGCCGGATAAAAGAGAAAGAAGAAAGACGAAGAAAAGAACTTGGAATGTTAGATTAGAGAGAGAATTTTGTGAGTCACAATGAACAACGTAAGCCAAACACCCTCCCCCTCCATGTGAGGAGAGGGTTTCTTTTATACCCCTAGCCATCTAGTTGGCGTGTGGTCTTTTATACTTGGCCCGGGCTTAGTTAAACTTGGGCTTTGAGCCAAAAACCAGACACATTAGATTACAATCCAAGCCCGTTGAACCCGACTAGCCTATTACAATACAAGACCTAGTTTGACTTATAAACCGATAACAAATCTTGTTTGACTTTCATAAAATAAAGGCTAACAATCTCCCCTAATGTGAGGTCTCTTTCTTCAACTCCCTCCGTACAACTGATAACGTTCTTATAGAGTTTCTTTGTTTTATCATGGCTCCCCTAACATAAAGATATGACTTTTGACGTTTATGCTTTGCCTTGTTTTGGTCTTGTCTTGTTTGTAATGGCCTTTGGTGTTCATTCATGCTTTGTGTATCTTGATCTTGAGCCTTTTATCTATTGACTTTGATTCTTGAGATCATTATCTTGCATCATCTCCTGCTTGAATCATCTGATTGGAACTTCCTTGATCATCTTGTGCTCTTGACCAACATATCATACTTGATCAATTTTTGTTTGACATATATGAAAGTATAAGTCATAACTATCTCCCCAAATGACGATTCAGTTAGTTGATATAAGGCTCTTTGATGGGTGAAAGATTAGATTCAACTACTTGACGTTGAATGATTGACCTTTGAAAGCTTGAGTAATGAGCATTTGTTTATGAATCCGACTTCGCTGTTATGAAGCTGCAACACCGTCGTCCTAAACTTGAAATAAGACAGTTACAATAAAAGATGAATTATGGCTATGTCATTCATCTTGAGTCGGTTGCATTAACCTCTGTTTCCCTATTTTATAGTATAAAATACTATACCTGTGATCAGTAAGATTCAAAGAATCTCCTTGACAGGGATTCCAGCTTAAAGCTTAGGATCTCCTAACACATAAATGTATCAGATTTAACCATGCTTTTTGCTAGTTCTCATTACCGGAATCGTCTCAAATGCAAACAACACGGGAAGAGTGAAATCTATAATTACTATCTTATCTGATTTAGTCGTCAATTCAATTAACTGGACCAAAACCAGATAACCAGTTACACAAGCTTGATTCATATAGAATCTTCAAGTCACCAACCAAGCGTGTTTTGATGTTGGATCAAGCAGTTCATCTTACTGTGAATACTTAAGTACCACTCGGATGTTCTGGCAATATCTCAAGGATAATGCGTAGGACTCTTTGTTACAACTTGTGAACTTTTATGGTGTTCAGCAAGAGTATTTTTACATTGTGTCCTAATGAGATTTTACTTTGATCTCTCTTGGCTCTAGACTCGATTTGTGCACTTTTGGTTTTAGTAATCGGAGGCTGGAGCAGACTGCCATTATTCAATCTTAACAATTCTCGGAGTGAGATGTCATAATAACGTTTGTATCTCCGTGAAAAATGAAGACAATTCTTTTGAGAGAAACCAATGCTGGGAAGGTTGTGCATAGCATCACTGGTCCATGACGACTTTTCTCAATTCACAATCATCTTGTGATTTTGATAGATTATGTATTGAACCAGTTTTTGCCTAAGTGGTGTGGAGGGCTTCTTTCGTTTCACCCTTTATCCATACATTTCTTTTTAAATTCTTCAACCCCTTCAATGCTTACCAAGACGTCATTACTAACACCTTGTTGTGATTGTTCAGTGTTAGCCTCAATTATAGTCTGCATTTTCCCTCTTACTCATTCATGAATTAGCGCTCCACCTCATACGGCGATAACGATTCATGAAATAAGGGACCTTCGACAATAGCTACTTATGCGGAAACAATCTCATATTCGGGTCCATCATACCATAAAATCATATGTGTTCTATTTTATAAAATAAACATGCATCCCCCTCGCGGGTTTAAAAACAATCAAAAGATTTAAATGCGAGGCTATGAACTCACCTTAAGCAAAAGATCCAATTCAATCAAATCAACAAGCGCAAATAGCTTCACGTCTTAACCGCGACCTATATAATACATATATAGCGGTATGTGACTAAAAGTATAATAACTCATATAATGCATACTTTCATCTATATAAATATTACTATTACGTTTATACAATCATATACTATATTCTCTAAGTGCGACACAAAATATTTCACTTTAACGCATTAACAATATTACATCATTTTTCCACAAAGTTTTTATTTTTAGAAAGTTACCGAAAGTAAGGATAATATAAACCGAACTCATAACTTGTTATCAATAATTACATTACAAACCCTTTGCCTTCATTATAGACTATATTCAAAGAGTTTACGCAAGTATGACTTCAAAGTCAAACTTCATAGTTGACTTTTTACCCCAAAAATAACCAAACTTGACTCGATCGTAAAACGTTCATTATTAAGAGTTATGTGACGATCCACCTAGCGAAACGTAGCTAAAGGCGAACACTATCACTTGACATTATCAAAAATAACTTTCAAAAATTTCTTGACGCGCTACGGGTAAAGTCAAACTTCTGTCACACTTGGTCCAAACCCCAAACAAATTAAAAGACTATTTTTTTGACATAATCCATATCAAAACATGCTTAACTATCCTATTTAATCATACCAAAACCATCAAACTTTGTCAATAACCAAATACACTTTCAATAATTTCCGCACTTGAATCTTATAGCAATAATCATATAACACGCAATATACACAAATTAACCAACACATAAACATTAAATAAAGCTCCCAATACATATAAGAAAATCGAAACTAAGGTTTTCACCTGGTTCTTACAATCAGACGAACACCCAACAAACCAACATAACCTTTTTTCAATCAACCAACTTTCAATACAACACTACTCTAACCCCTTTTGAACACCCCATTTAAACACCAAGAATTGCAAGAACACACCAAAATTCTAAATTCTCAAAACTTAATGCATGAAGAATTTTAAATAGTGGAATTGTAGCTTCTTAAAAACAAGGATTAATAATATGAGTAAATAGATTAATTGCATGTCAGAAAATGGCCAAAAGTGGTGGTGTTTTGTGTGGCCCGTCGAAGAGAGCAAGAGAGGAGGAAGAGAGTGATTTTTATTAAATAGTTATAAGTGTGTGTGTGAGGTTCTATTTATAGAAAACAATTTTAGCACTTTGGCAATTTTAGTCTGTTAGTCCTATAATAATCCTTACACAACAAATAAGCAAACCCAATAAGCCCTATATAAGCCGGATATAAGAAAGAAAGAGAGAGAGAAAAGAACTTGGAATGTTAGATTAAGAGAGAAGGTGAGTTACAAGTGAACAAATGTAACCAACACCCTCTCCATGTGAGGAGAGGGTTTCTTTTATACCCCTAGCCATCTAGTTGGCGTGTGGGCTTTTCTACTTGGGCCGGGCTTGGCTAAACTTGGGCTTTGAGCCCGAAACACGGACAATATTAGATTACAATCCAAGCCCGTTGAACCCGACTAGCCTATTACAATACAAGACCTAGTTTGACTTTATAAGACCGATAACATTCTTGTTTGACTTAATAAAATAAAGGCTAACAATCTCCCCCAATGTTGAGGTCTCTTTCTTCAAACTCCTCCGTACCACGATGACATTCTTATAGGAGTTTGCTTTGTTTTATCATTGTCTCCCCTAACATTGAAGATATGACTTTTGACGTTTATGCTTTGCCTTGTTTTTGGTCTTGTCTTGTTTGTAATGGCTTTATTCATTCATGCTTTGTGATCTTGATCTTGAGCCTTTATCTTTTGACTTTGAGTTCTTGAGATCGTTATCTTGCATCATCTCCTTGACTTGAATCATCTTGATTTGACTTCCTTGATCATCTTGTGCTCTTGACCAACATGCTCATACTTGTTACATTCTTGTTTGACATATATGATTATAAGTCTAACAATCTTCCCCAATTGATGATTCTTTATTTGATTATGAGGCTCTTTGATGTGGGGAAGATTAGATTCAACTATCTTGACGTTGAATGATTGACTTTGAAATCTTGAGTATGAGCATGCGGTTTATGAATCCGACTTCGCTGGAATGAAGCTGCAACACCGTCGTCTAAACTTGAAATAAGACAGTTAGCAATAAAAGATTAATATAGCTTTGTCATTCATCTTGAGTTCGGTTCCATTAACCTCCGGTTTCCTATTTTATAGTATAAATACTATACCTGTGATCAGGTAGATTCAAAGAATCTCCTTGACAGGGTTTCCAGCTCAAAGCTTAGGATCTTCTAACATATATGTATCAGATTTACCATGCTTGCTAGTTCTCATTACCAAAACGTCTCAAAGCAAACAACACGGTAAGAGTGAATCAGATAGTTACTATCTTTCTGATTTAGTCATCAATTCATTTACTGGACCAAAATGCTATCCCAGATATCACAAGCTTGGAAACATATAGAAATCTTGGCAAGTTACCTACCAAGAGCTTGTTTGATGTTGGATCAAGCAGGATTTCCATCTTTACTGTGAATACTTAAGTATCACTCGGATGTTCTGGCAATATCTCAAGGATAATGCGTAGGACTCTTTTGTTTACCACTGTGAATTTTTATGGTGTTCACAAGAGTATTTTTACATTGTGTCCTAAATGTGATTTATCACTTTGGATCTCATCTTGGCTCTAGACACGATTTGTGCACTTTTGGTTTTAGTAATCGGAGGTATGGAGCAGACTGCCATCTATTAATATTACAATCTCGGAGTGAATGTCAATATCTAACGAGTGTACTCCGTGAAAAATGAGACAATTTCTTGAGAGAAACCTGAATGACTGGGAAGGGTTGTGCATTGCATCACTGGGTCCATGACGCCTTTCTTCAATATCAACAATCAAACTATGAATTTTGATAGAATATGTATTGACCCGTTTCTGCCTAAGTTTGTTATGGAGCGCTAGCATTGTTTCACCCAATTTCCATACATTTCTTTTTAATTCTTCCAACCCCTTCAATGCTTACCAAGACGTCATTACTTAACACCTTGTTGTGATTGTTCATGTGTTAATCTCAATTTTAGTCGGGCATTTTTTTCCTCAATACTCATTCATCTCCAATCAAATCTAAGGACTTGGCCTATTTCTAACTATGGGATTCCTTTGGTAGTATCCCTCTGTCTTGGTTGGATCGTAGGACAATACCTAACCTAACCACCTTATGACTTCAGAATCATCGTGAAATTAATAGGTTGTTGGGTATGAGATCGAACCATAAAACCATTTTCTGACATTGTTATTTTCAAATACTCCCCCCTACCCATTGGCTCTAAGATTCAAAATGTGTTTAGGGACATGACGAAAGGAGTTGTACTTAGAGTCTTTAAAGATCACAATTTTCTATATCACATATACAATTACAATTTTCTCTCCTTATTTTAAATAATAAAACACCTAGTATTTGAAATACCAATTGATTAAAATTTGACATGAAAAATTCCATGGGGAGAAAAATTATACCACGATATTGCATGAATTCATTTTTCAGATTGCTCCCCTTCAATAGTATATGTGGGATACCAATATTTATTAAAACTTGACATTGGAATGAAAAATTGATATGACACCACAAAATATTGAAGAAGGACTGTGATGACTTAGTGAACAATGCCATATTATTAATTGACATAATTTTCCACATTTTAATTTCACAAAAAGTGTGAATCATAAAATTGACATTTATGAAATGTACCCAACACATAAAGGCTTGTTTTAAAAAGCTCCCCTAGAAATTATTTCACATAAAATGATATTTTTACGTACTACTAATTCTTTTAAAACTTATGCAAGGGAATGAGATTGTTGAACACACAATTTTTTAACAAATACCACTTTATGAAAATACCACAAATTAATATTGTAGTCAATTTTGACATTGAAAGTATTTTTGAAAAATTTTGTTCAACGATTTGAAAAAAAACACATGATAGAAGACTTCTCTTCTAATTTTTTAGAGTAAGCGCACTGAAGCGTACACTCCCCTATAACAATCGGGACCGGAGTATGCACATAAAAAATAAATGTACATTAAGTCATTGAGAAATTTTTTAGAAATGACATGTTTTGAAACGTTGAAACTCTTGCTCGAACTTCATTTACACGCCCGTGTCTAGTTATCAACATTTATAGTCGTAAAGTTATCGATCCCAAGAGACATGTCAGAAGATTCTTTTGGTATTTTTTGAAAATTTTTTGATTTTATATTTTTGTTTTTTCTAGGTTTATATTTTTGTATTTTTCTTTTTGTTGGATTTAAATTTTTTGTATTTTCTTTTCAATTTTTTAAAAATCAAAATAAAGATAAAAGAAAATATTTACAAATTGATGTTTGATGGATCAAGCAGATTCAATTGCCAGAACCTCCAGTTCATCTGGAGTCAAACATCTCATATCGAGTCGTTTGACAAGATACTTAAACCTATCTTCCGATAAAGCTTTAGTAAACAAGTCACTACTTAATTCAGTTCCGACAAAGAATGAATTCAACAATACAAGTCAGCTAACTGGTATTCAGTTCCGACAAAAAATAATTCAACAATACCCTTTTCAACCTGTTCCTTTATGAAGTGACATATGACATCTATGGCTGCCTTTGAGTCACAATACATAGGTATTTTATCAAAGTGAAAGCCATAATCTGTGAGCTGAGTTCTCAACCATAGAACTTGTGCGTAGCACGCAGATAAAGACACATACTCGGCTTTTGTTGAAGACATTGAAGTGCAGTCCTGGGTTTTGGATGACCAGCTGACTAACTTATCACCACCTAGAAATTGTATGCCACCAGATGTGCTCTTACGTGAATCGAGACAGTCCGCATGATCCGAATCTGGAAAAGCAGTTAGTTCAAAACCGGTGTCCTTTGGATACCAGAGACCCATGTTAATGGAGTCTTTAAGGTACCGAAAGATCCGTTTAACCGCAGTGAGATGTTTCTCAGTTGGTTTCGCTTGATAGCGAGCACAATAACTGGTCTACTTGCTGTTAGGTACATGAGTGCTCCGACCATACTACGATATTTTGTTTGGTCGACCGGAGTACCACTCAAGTCAGCATCAAGGTGTTTTGTAGCCATTGGTGTACCAATGCTTGTTCGCGTTTCAATCCTCTCGTATCGACCTCTACTTAGTAAGTCATGAAAAGTTTGATTATGGAAATCTATGAGTTTTTGTGTTTGAAAGAGTGTTAAGTCATTGGGTATGGCTTTGTATTGGCGTTTGGAGG
>BQNB010151039.1:2309-12330 GCA_026074375.1 Tanacetum coccineum
TATATTAATTTAGTGACCGAGACCTAATATAATTATGAACGAACTTCCATTGTTTGACTCAATATTTTGAGGCTAACACTCACCCTCTGCATCCCATCACCATTTGTTATAGTATTGACGTTATGGTCGCTGTTGTTGGGTCCTGGAGCGGTCCCGACTGATACAATTTTACCCAATAGGTTATGCAACTCCCCTTAAACGAGATAAACCCTATCGACGAAACACCTAGTCGAACTATTTCAATTCGGGCCACTAGTACGAAGACTTAGGTCGCGATACATCCTGGAAATGCCTAGTAAGCTGGGTACTTACATCCATAAGCCACGTTGATGTGAATCATCGAACATTACAGATAGCAGAAAAGAGACTCCGTCATGGAACATTTAAACCTTTATACAGACACACCCACGTGACTACACCTTCTTTTTGATGATTTCGCTATTAAGAGACTTTTTTTTACACAGTTATATCAGTCATAAGATCCGTAATGATATTTTTTTGAGATACCCATTTTGATGGATTAAGTATCCTGGTCAAACTTAGCCAAAAATTTTGGTATATTGAAAGTTGTCGAAACATCAAAAATCTTACTGAATGAAGTTATCATCGTCTTGTTTAGAACTGGTTTATTAAATCTTAAATATTTTCTTGGTCCCACAATCGTTAACACAAAATTAAATCTCGGGACGAGATTTCTTTAAGGGTAGGTACTGTAACATCCGGCAATTTTCGAAATTTTAAATTACTACTTTACTTTTTGACTTTTTGGGTCGGACTTGACTTTTGACTTTTTGACCTTTTACGGTCACATAATAACAAATACCGCATAGCCGGTAAATTTTTCGGAACATATTTTAAATAATAAATCATATTTATTATTACAACTCTCAAGGGAAAGTTATTTTAACTTATTTGATTCAAAAACGAAAAAGGATATATATATGAATTCATAGTTGATTTATCAAAAGCGAACCACTAAATCACGTTTTCACGATTCTGACCCCAAAGCAATTTGATGTAAAACGGTGTTCCTGACAACTTTTTAGTTTTGACCAAGATCCGAAAACAGTCAGAAGGTGACTGAAATGTCCTCGCAAAAATTTTGAGCACAACGCGTGCCGACCCAAAATAATTAAATTTATATTTAATTATCATAATTTATTAAATAAAAATATTTAATAAATTAATTATATTGTTAATCGAAAACGTTTGTTAAAAACGCAGTTATTGAAGTTAAAATTCATTTTTACGGACAACTTTGTCAAAAATATACAAAATAAATAATAAACGTTTTAAATAAATTTTATAAAACGTTTACGAAAAGTAGTCGAGTGAATACTCATTTTTATCAGAAAAATAATTTGGAAAACAATGGCGCAAGTTTCGAGAGTTGAATCGTCCGTTAAGTCTTTCAAACGAGTCCCGAACCGATACGTATCGAAACTATACTAAAAAGTTACACAAATAACCCTCAACTATTAACAACTATTCAAAATTTTTAAAACTTTTATTATATATATATAATTTATATCATTTTTTCATTGATAATAAATAAACACACACACTCATCTTCCTCCTCTCCCCCTCTCCACCGGATTCCGGCCACCACCGTGCTGCCGCCGCCGGAAAACTTTTCCGGCGGACTCTTCCGACGAAATCTAAAATTACTCCTCATCACCTGATCTACTCGATCCCTACCACCACTCGCGGCCACGCGCCGTTTCCTCCTCCCTCCCCCTTTTCGACCGACGACAGCCACCACCATAGGGGCGTTCGGTGTATAGTTTGCACCTAGGGTCCGTTTGGTGTTACTCGGTAACCAACAGAAATGGGTGTTCGTTGGTGGTTATTTCATCCCCGAGACCACCACTATGGGTGGTGTTCAGTCATAACCACCGCCGCTACAGCCGCACCCTAGCGGTGTCGGCTCGTGGTGGTTTGTGTCCGGTTTAAGTTAACATAAAAGGGAGGGTGTTCGGGTTGTTTTGTTTAAAAAAAACGCAGCGAGGTGCGTTTGGGTTTTTCTTATTATTCAGGGGTGTTTGTTGTAGGCTGTCAACCACCCACAAGGGCGCGTTTGTTTTGGGTGGCAGCCACCCGACGAGGGTGTGTTTGGCTGTGACAGCCAACGAAGGGGTGGCGTGTGTGTTCGCAGCCATGGGGAGTGTTTGGAGTAGCAAGAGGCTAGTGACCACGGGCGTTTGTTTCCCTCGAGGTTTCCCAAGCAAAGGTGTGTTTGGGGTCCGGGTCAGCGGCAAGGGGCTGCGTTTGGGTTGTGGTTTGCACCAACTAACGGTCGCTTACAATTGGTGTTTGTGGTTGCGGTCGACTAGCAACGATTGGTTTGTTATAACTGAGATCAGGTGCGTTTGGCTGGGAACAGCCCAAATGGGCCATATGTTTCCGGGTTTTATCAACTGTTCAGGGATTTGCGGTTATTGGTTTAGGACAGAAACTGCCTGTAAGATCTGTGCGTTTTCGGATTTATGATAAAAACCAAAAAGGTGTATGTTGATTTTGGATAATAACCATAAGCAGTTGCGTTTGGTTTTGCTAGATAAATTACAAAAAACAAACACACCAAAGGTCAAAGAATACAAGCTATCCAATCAAGGGGTGTTTTGTTTGGCAAAAGAAAAATTTAAACGCCAAAACAAGGGAGCGTTTGTTAAGAGAAGGCACCAGAAGGGGTGTAGTTTTTTGTGGTAGCAACATCGTAAAAAGGGCTTGTTTGGGGAGAATGCATAAACGTAAACAGTACTTAGGGTGTGTCTTGATTTATATAAATCGGAAAATAAATACATCATAAGTTTTCATAAATATTAAACCGGATTAAATGGGTTGGTCATTGGTTAAATAAATGTGTCATGTATTAATTAATCTTGCCTAATCATATATATGAACCACTAAGAGTAAATTTCAACATGTACAAATTTGAAAAAAGGGTTAAGAAAATAATTTCAAGATTTTTAATTCGTAATATATCAATAACCGGATAAACAAACGGAAACTATACTTTTACAAATGGGATAAATATTCTAGCAACCCATCGAGGAAACAATATATTAAATTATAAAATAATCTTATATTTTATAATTAGCAACTAGAAAATAACATCATAACTATTGTAAGAGTTTTAAAAACGTCGTTTAACATAATTTGCAGATTTAAAACGTGTGTTCATTTTTATAAAGAAACTTTCCATTAAATCATTTGGGGATATCCGCGAACGTGTCAAATTATTTAGTTTCTTAATTTTTATTATTTTTTATATAATACTTGGAAAGTATTATATAATTAAACCATTAGTTAATTGACATCTTTTAGGTAACACAACATGTTGTGTATCATATACGCTTCGAGTTATCCTTTTGGGTGGGTATCTTAATATATAATTTACGATATGAATTATATATTTGGTCATTTATCATTATGTAATATATACGGAATATATTACACACTTTGCGTTACTTTTTGATTTATTTATTTAACCAACCACCAAACTATTACAACTTTAAATCTAAATCTTTTATCAACGTGTCACGTTGACGTGCTCATTCATCGGAAAACCAAGTACATCATCCTAGGCTAGTGGGTCTTAGCCGTTAAGATAAACGCAACTTCTTGGTCTAGCTGTATTCACAGTTTCCGTTTTGTCTTGTACTCAAAGTGTACATTCCCGCCAATCGTTCTTCAACATCGATGTGAGTTTATAGCCCTCTTTTCACTTGTTTTACAAATTGCTTTACAACTCTCGTGGGAAATACATGCTCAACACAACTTGTTTACATATTCGTTTACAATATCTTTTACATACTATTTTACACACTTGGTTTACATACTTGATTTTGCAATTCATTACAAACACAATTACCTGGTTGATTACAAATTGGTTCACATACTCATTTACATAGCTCGCTATGGGATATATTACTTGACTTCATTTTTGGTCACAATAAATGGTACAATTACTTTTTGAAATGATACATTAGCTTAGGTTGCATGAACTGTGAATCACTCGGAGGGTGAGCGCGAATGTTATAAAATAGATCTATTCGGGATTGACAATCCCCGTTCGGGTGATTAGCTATCACTAGGCAAACGAACGTTATAACATGTCGGATTATGACTGGCTTGGTAGAACTCAGGGCGACACAACACTTTATCGATCGTTGACTGGCTTGGTAGACTCAAGGCCAGCACAACAATTATCGGATCGTGACTGGCTTGGTAGACTCAGGGCCAGCACAACAAATATCGGATCGCGACTGGCTTGGTAGACTCAGGGCCAGCGCAACAACGTTCACATGAAAATGAACACCTTCAGTGCCTAAAAGATATTGGCATAACAATTAATCTACGAATAGCGGTAGCCTGAACTTAGAGTAATCGTAATATGGTATTATTTACACACAGGGATAATTAACGTGCCAGAATAACGGGGAGTGGCAATACATACTTGAAACATTTTGGTGACATTAAATTGGTCATGCATTCTTTATAAATCTTTGGGATAAGATTGGTACTTTTGGTGACATTAAATTGGTCATGCATTCTTTATAAATCTTTGAATTCCAACATTTACATTATACTTACAAAACTCTATGAACTCACCAACTTTAATGTTGACACTTTTAAGCATGTTTTTCTCAGGTGAATTAGATGCTTGGCTTACTTGATGTGCAATGGAGTCTAAAATTGACAAGATTTCATTTATGGATTTCTACTTACATACAAATGATCAAATCTCGTTGGATTATTTTCAAGCTTTTCATTGTGATGCAATTATGGGACAAATGTTATATCAATTTCAAAGAAATCAACGAGATTACTTTTCAAATGACACATTTAGAGGTCGTTCTCTTGTATCTTGTGCTATTGTATTATGAAGTAACGCCCCCGGACATATTTCCGCTGCGACACATTTTTGGGGGTGTTACAGATTGGTATCAGAGCCAAGGTTATAGAGAACTAGGTTGCATATTTTACCCTAGACTATAACCGTTTTCACAAACATTGCATCACATCAAACATTTTCAAAGTGCAAACTCCGTTACTTCTTAAGTTGTTCTTACATACGTGTTGTCATTAAGTGCTTATGTGACATACATATAAGAATCTATATTGTCGTACATCTTTTGCGTATATCGCACGTTTATTTATATAAGAGTTATTTATATAAATACCAAAGCATTTCTTAAGACATTGTGAGTTGCACAATGGTCTCAATTATACCTCAGACATTGTAAGTTATACAATGGTCTCATCTTACTTTTTAGACATTGTGAGTTGCACAATGGTCTCATTTCGCTCTCAGACATTATGAGTTAAACAATGGTCTCTAAGAATATTATTTTCTTCATAACTCTATACAATATCGTATTGCACGGAGACCGTCATAATTTTGTTTACATGGAATTATGTATGAATCTAAGTATTACAAGTCTTGTATGGGCGGGACTTGTAATATGAAGATTGATATGATAATTGCTATGTTAACAAAGCCCGTCACAGTTCTGTTTACATGGGATTATGTATGAATCTAAGTATTGCAAGTCTTGTATGGGCGGGACTTGTAATAGGGAGGATTATATGAAATTGCTAAATACTAAACCGTTCATAGAGATTCTTTACCAATATTTAAAACAAACCAAGTAACTCATTAAAACTGCTTAAATCTCTAATGTCGATACTTACCTGATTTTTTTTACTTCCCGTCTCGAAGACGATTTTTAAATACTATCCATACTCATTAGAGCATCGCAATCGGTTATAGGTCGTTCACCACCTTGAAAACTTTGTGTGTACGCGTGTTATATCAGAAATTATTAAGTAGGATGGTTTATAATCTCTTTATTTAAAAGGATTGGGACGCCTCTTCAGTTAACTAAATAAATTATAAATCACCGAACCATAAGTTTATCATATCATTATTTATCATAAATTGGACGCTTCTTTATGCAAATAATAAATTATAAATAAGTGGGCTTAATGGTATCCAATATGACACGAGTATGAACTCGAACTCGCTAATCACCCAGAATCCGTTAAAAGGGTCTAGAGATACAATCGTGCTTACACTCCAGCATAATCTTAAGTCTCACTGGACTACCTATCACATTCTGTAAGTTGTTATTTTTTTGCGATTGCAAATCCTTGCGATCGTAAATTGTTCGTGGAACTAACAGACTTGTTACATACTTGTAGTTAATAGAGTTGATTCGTCCTCAAACTAGCGACTGAGTTACCATAATCCGCCGTTTATCGCATAAGCTCTTCCGCGAGCTCCTCCCATTTGTTAAAGTTTATTCTGGGAATATTGTTTCTCGAAATGTCCCCGCATTATCGCATCCCATCACCATTTTGTTATAGTAATTTTGACGTTATGGACGCTGCTGTTTTGGTCCTGGAGCGGTCCCCAACTGATGCAACTTTATCCAATAGGTATGCAACACGCCCTTAAATAAGATAAACAACCTATCGACGAAAATATATAGTCGGACTATACATATCGGGCAACTATATGGAGACTTAGGTCGTGATAAATCCAAGTACTAGCAAGTAAAGTTGGGTAACTTACACGCCATAAGTCACGTTGATGTGAATGCCATCGAAACTTTTACAGATAGTAGACACGAGAACTTCGACCTCGGAACATTTAGAAACTTATACACGCATACGTCACGCGACTAACACTTTTCTTCTTAGGTTTTTATTATAATGAGACTTTTCCCTATAACGCGGTTATACCAGTCAAAAGAGTCTGTAATGATATATTTGAGAATTACGCCATTTTGATGGATAAAATATCCTGGATAAAAACCTAGCCCAAAAATTTTTGGTAGATTGAGAAGTGTAAAACCACCGATTTTCCGAATAAAGTTTATCAGCGTCCTTGTTTTAGGACGAGTTTTATTTAACCTTAATTCTTTCCTTTGTCACACAATTCGGATAACACGAAATTTAATCTCGGGACGAATTTCTTTAATGGTACGTACTGTAACATCCGAGAATTTTGAATTTTGATGACGATTTCAATCGTTGACTTTTAGGGTCTGGCTTGACTTATAAGAACGACCATCTAAATCATGTTTTCACAACTCGGACTCTAAAGCAATTTGATGTAAAACGACATTCCTGACAACTTTTTAGTTTTGACCGAGATCCGAAAACAGTCAGAAGGTGACTGAAATGTCCTCGCAAAAATTTTGAGCACAACGCGTGCCGACCCAAAATAATTAAATTTATATTTAATTATCATAATTTACTAAATAAAAATATTTAATAAATTAATTATATTGTTAATCGAAAACGTTTGTTAAAAACGCAGTTATTGAAGTTAAAATTCATTTTTACGGACAACTTTGTCGAAAATATACAAAATAAATAATAAACGTTTTAAATAAATTTTATAAAACGTTTACGAAAAGTAGTCGAGTGAATACTCATTTTTATCAGAAAAATAATTTGGAAAACAATGGCGCAAGTTTCGAGAGTTGAATCGTCCGTTAAGTCTTTCAAACGAGTCCCGAACCGATACGTATCGAAACTATACTAAAAAGTTACACAAATAACCCTCAACTATTAACAACTATTCAAAATTTTTAAAACTTTTATTATATATATATAATTTATATCATTTTTTTCATTTATAATAAATAAACACGCACACTCATTTTCTTCCTCTCCCCCTCTCTACCGGATTCCGGCCACCACCGTGCTGCCGCCGCCGGAAAACTTTTCCGGCGGACTCTTCCGACGAAATCTAAAATTACTCCCTTAACACCCCGGATCTAGCTCGAGTCCCTACCCCCCACTGCGCGGCCGTACTCTCCGTTTTTCTTCCCCTCCCCCTTTTTGACCGACGACAGCCACCACCATAGGGGCGTCGTGAATAGTTTTTGGCACCAAGGTCGTTTGGTGTTACTCTACACTACACTACACTCTAGGTAACCACACAGAAACTAGGGTGTTCGTTGGTGGTTATTTCATCCCCGAGACCACCACTATGGGTGGTGTTCAGTCATAACCACCGCCGCTACAGCCGCACCCTAGCGGTGTCGGCTCGTGGTGGTTTGTGTCCGGTTTAAGTTAACATAAAAGGGAGGGTGTTCGGGTTGTTTTGTTTAAAAAAAACGCAGCGAGGTGCGTTTGGGTTTTTCTTATTATTCAGGGGTGTTTGTTGTAGGCTGTCAACCACCCACAAGGGCGCGTTTGTTTTGGGTGGCAGCCACCCGACGAGGGTGTGTTTGGCTGTGACAGACAACGAAGGGTGCGTTGGTGTTGTTCGCTGCCATGGGGATGTGTTGGTGTAGCATAAGGCTAGTACCACGGGGCGTTTGGTTCTCGGGTTTCACAAGCAAGGGTGTGTTTGGGGTCCGGGTCAGCAGCAAGGGGCTGCGTTTGGGTTGTGGTTTGCACCAACTAAGGGTGCGCTTGGTTTTGTGGTTGCAGCCGACTAGGCAACGTTTGGTTTTGTTATAACTGAGATCGGGTGCGTTTGGCTGTAACAGCCCAAATGGGCCGTTTGTTTCCGGGTTTATCAACTGTTAGGGTGCGTTTGGTTTAGGCAGAAACACCGTAGAGTGCGTTTGGTTTTGATAAAAACCATAAAGGGGTATGTTGGTTTGGATAATAACCATAAGAGGTGCGTTTGGTTTGCTGAGTTACACCCAAGGGGTGTGTTTGGTTTGGCATTTAACGCCAACAAGGAGCGTTTGGTTTAAGAGAAGCACCAAGGGGTGTGTTTGGGGTAGCAACTCGTAAAAGGGCGTGTTTGGGAGAGCAGAAACAACTTAGGGTGTGTCTTGATTTATATAAATCGGAAAATAAATACATCATAAGTTTTCATAAATATTAAACCGGATTAAATGGTGGGCATTGGTTAAATAAATGTGTCATGTATTAATTAATCTTGCCTAATCATATATATTGAACACAAGAGTAAATTTCAACATGTACTAATTGAAAAAGGGTTAAGTTAAATAATTTCAAGATTTTTAATTCGTAATATATCAATAACCGGATAAACAAACGGAAACTATACTTTTACAAATGGGATAAATATTCTAGCAACCAATCGAGGAAACAATATATTAAATTATAAAATAATCTTATATTTTATAATTAGCAACTAGAAAATAACATCATAACTATTGTAAGAGTTTTAAAAACGTCGTTTAAACATAATTTGCAGATTTAAAACGTGTGTTCATTTTTATAAAGAAACTTTCCATTAAATCATTTGGGGATATCCGGGAACGTGTCAAATTATTTAGTTTCTTTAATTTTTATTATTTTTCTTATATAATACTTGGAAAGTATTATATAATTAAACCATTTTAGTTTGTTTGTCATCTTTTAGGGAACACACATTTGGTGTACCATATACGCTTCGAGTTATTCTTTTGGGTGTGTATCTTGTTATATAATTCACGATATGAATTATATACTCGGTTATTTTTCATTATGTAATATATACGGAATATATTACACACCTTGCATTTTTTTATTTTTTTATTTAACCAACCACCAAACTATTACAACTTGAAACCTAAATCTTTTATCAACGTGTCGCATTGACGAAACCATTCATCGGGAACCCAATTCATTATCTTAGGCTAGTGAGACTTAGCCGTTAAGACTACTTGATCGAGCCGCTTCGTCTTCCGTTTGTGTTGTGCATATTAGATGCCTATCTGTCAGATCGTTCTTCATCATCAATGTGAGTTCATAGTCTCGCATTTTAATATTTTCAATGTTTTATAAACCCGCGAGGGGAATACATGCTCGTTTTACAAAGTGAACTTATTGATTTCTATACGTAAGCATTACATGGTTATTTTTACTAAAACTTGATTTGTTTACTACATGATTTGGGATCGTGAATACCTATATTTGAAACAGTGAATTTTAGACATGATTGTTTTACTCCGGACACAAGTGTTTTTCAAAGTGTATGCTATCCAGATTACTGCCTGAATATTATTGCCTAAGTAGTCACTATATTGCCACTTAAGTC
>BQNB010151041.1:2641-15955 GCA_026074375.1 Tanacetum coccineum
GTAGATAATAGACGACATAGTCGCCACATAAAATCCTCCAGTTCTCAAACTGAGAGGAAAACAAAATCATCCTCAGCCGAATCTTATTACTCTGCACATGCAGATTTTGTAGTCCCATCTTATGTCGGGCCAAATCATCTTAAAGTTTTTACTTATCTTGAGCTGAAAGAAGGGACTTGTAACTTTAGCTCCTCTTCCATGATCGTAGAAGGCGAGTTTGGATCAGTTTATGAGGTCGTGATTCAGGATTGTAATACAAACCATGTATTGATGGTCAAACGTCTAAAAGGAAGAAATGTCAAGGTGTGTTTCCTCTGTAAATTTTGATATATTGGCGATATCCACCCACAAAAAGGTGTGAATTGGCCTATTCGATGTGTTTGAATAGTTTCAACGATTTAATGCCTAAGTATAGTCAATGGACCATTTTATTAGAAACATTTCAAGTAATAGACATAATCACACAAATAAAGCCGGATGACTTAAGTTCGGATTAGCACAAGTCGATTAAGTTTTTCCAAGATTTAACCTATTTTTAAAGAATAAATATAAGAAATAGAAAAACAAACACTCCGCAAGTTAATAAGTTATCAGGTAAAAGGATTTTAAGATTTATAACAAATAACAATTATATGTCAGTGGAATATTTAGAGTCACCCATTCCACTCTAGTTTGTCCATTTTGGCCGAAACCATCTCTATGAGTCTATGACAAACAGTCATTTGCATGAATCATCGATCTCTTAGAGGCAAAAAGTTAAGTGAAAACCATCCCAAGAAGGATAATTTTTATTGACTTTTCATTTGACTTCGCTCTTAAATTATCCATGAGAGGGATGGTGTTTGCTTGACTTTTTTCCATAAGGATAATCCATGCCAATAGTTTGCGATAGGGATGGTTTCAGCCATAATGGGCAAAGCGCACAAACAGATTTCAACACTTAAGAATTGGCGAATTTGAAATTCACATTTACGAAAGGGACAATCTGAAGAGGCCATGGATATACTATATTATGTTGTTTACGCTTTAGAATTATAGAAAGTGTTAAGACTATGCAAGCTGGCTTGTATACACCAAATTCCGTTGAAAAGATTTAAGTACTTTGATTATTATATGTTTGATAGCCACCACCAAATGACCTAGTGGTAAGGTCTTTGATTTCCTTACATGAGTTCAAGGGTTCAGAACTTGCTAGGTGCGTACATCGGGCTGTGGCCAGGGGTAGAAAACGGTCCGGGGATAACCCGGTGACAGTCTGTGGAGATATTATAAGATGTTTTGTGAACCCATGTTTGGTGACCTCTTTAGTTGTACATTGGTCCCAAAATGCGTGGTTAGGTTTTTAGTGCATTTCGGGCTCAAACGACACAAACTGCATTGTTTGGTTCTCTTAATTTATTTTTCGTGTATTGATCTTGATATGCATTTCCTGGTCTTGCAATGAGAATCTGGCATCGTGATAGTTATATCGATGCATAAATTGGCTGTATGATTTATCATGTTATGCATTGACCGTTATTCTTTATAATCTGTCAGCATAAACATGTCTAATATAAGATCTTACAAAAAAGGGTTCTCTTATTATTTTAGTTGCGATTTATTCAGCAACTTTATTTAATGATTTTATGGTGGAGGTGTATTTGAAGACAAAAAGACTTAAAGGAATCAGATTTTACCTAGTTTTATGAGTACTAAGCTGAACCAAAGACGACAAATATTCACGAAAACAACAAAGTTAACGATTCATGTTTTCATCCCCTTGAATTCAAGGGTCGACATATTTTCTCTCAAAACAATGGTTTTCAAAACTAGATGTTTTGAGTTACTTTCAGTGGAGACAGAGATCGACAACACACCTGATAATAGCCCCACATCCTCATATTTTCAAGATGAGTCCTACTATTCTACATTTACAGATTTCCCAGATGTTGCTCCCCAGATTCTTCATCTCAAAAAATTCACATACCGGGAGCTAAACGAAGCCACCGACAGTTTTAGTGAGTCTTCAAAGATCGCAGAAGGAGAATATGGCCCAATTTATAAGGCTGTATTCGAGGATCCTCATTTAAACGTCGATTTGGTGGTCAAACGTCTAAAGGAAAGACTTGTAACGGTGTGCTTCTCATTCCATTACAACCATACTCATTACGATTATCTGATCATTGTACACAGAACTGATCACCTAATCTTTCTACATATATTCTAAATAGAACCTGCTTACCTATATATCTGATCGCTAAATTGCGGACATAATTTTTAAAATGGTTATAATTTCTTTAAATAATAAATGTTCCTGTGGTTTGCTAAAAATTAAGAAATTAGACTTTCGTTATTACTAACTGCAGACATAGTTTTTAGAAACATTTCCATGCTTTCATATTTGATTCCTTGCATTTTATTCATTAAGGAGCAAAAAAGAAGCTAAGTACATACGTAAGATCACAATTTAAACTAAGTACATAGTTAGGCAACCCCTTGGTTATAATCGATTAAAATCTTCTTGCTTGTTTTATCATATAAGTTTACAAAACCGATAACAAGCAAACCTTCTGAAAAGTGAGAGTTTTACATGGTTTGAGTCTGGCGGTGTGTTCAAACTTCAAACTCGTAGATTAGTCAACGAAAATTCATAAACCATGGTAATTAATGTTAAACAAAATCACCAATAACTATTGCAATCATATAATTAAAAATCGACCAAAGTTAGCTAAAACAATAAGCTAACTAAAAAGCATATGTTATAATTGTTTTGGTGGTTACAACACAAAAGCCATAATAAAGGGACTACCAGGTCTGATAAACATTGCATTTATTGTCTCTAGCTACTTCACTCATAGTCTCTAAAGTTGTAACAGGGGAAAAAAGAATGGGCAACAGAGGTGAACTATGTATGGATCGGTGAGCATCCAAACCTAGTGAAACTTGTTGGTTACTGTTCAGAAGGCAATGAAAGAGGATTGCAACGACTTCTAGTATATGAATATATGCCTAATAAAAGTGTGGAATACCACTTGTCTACGAGGTCCCAAATACCTCTCTTGTGGACCATGCGACTAAACTTAGCTCTAGACGTTGCGCGTGGTTTGGCACATCTACATGAACATAAGGTATTTCTATTTACTAGGTAACGCTGCTGTCATGTTGTAGAATAGCAACCTAGCTTGCTATACTCTCTCTAATTATGTTCTACATGACTCTGTACATATCTTAAAAAGGGAAAACTGAAGAAATGAATATATTTTCTCAAGTATAGTGAAAATATTTCCATGCCAATTAATTCAGTGACATATGTGGAACATATTGAAATCATATTGATATTTAGTGTTATTTTCCTTTTTGTAATTTATTTACGTACTAGTATAATATCGGAGCAATTTAACAAACGTGTCATCTTACAAGATCATTTAACTTTGTAGATAATCTTCCAAGTTTTCAAATCTTCCAACATATTTTTCGACAATCAATGGAATGCAAAGATTTCGTATTTTGATTTGGCTTGGTCATCCTTTGAAGAAGACCTTGCAGATGTCTTCACCAAGGTATTCTACAATGCGTTGGATATTAATTGTATATAACCTTAATTAGTTGTGCTCTTAATCAAGTATTTTGTATCATCAGATGGTAGAAACCACAGGTTACGCGGCTCCAGAGTGCTCCAGAGGGAGGTGTCTCACACCCATGTGTGACACATGGAGTTACGGGGTGTTCCTATATGAACTCATCACGGGTAGAGCCCCGTTGGATATGAATCGACCTCAAAATGAACAAAAGCTTCTAGAATGGGTGAAGCCGCACATTGACTCAAAAAGGTTCGAGCTGATCACTGATACAAGACTAAAAGGTAACTACCCACCAAAGGAAGTACATATGTTGTCTATAATAGCCACTAAGTGTTTGGCTAAAAACCCGAATTCAAGGCCAAAGATGAGTAAGGTTCTAGAAATGGTTAACAAAATCATTGTTCCTTCACAAGTGAACTGTCCTGCACCGCCTCTCAAGAGTCTGGCCCTTGTGATTGCTCACAAGTTGAAGAACGGTTTTATTTGTACCAACAACGGTAGAAAGACCATATGCCTTCCTCGGATGCACCCTTCGAAGCTCTTGAAATCTTGTCTCAGTCGATTTAAAAAGGACAATAATGCCCCTGTCGGCCAATGCATAGAACCTTCTTTCAGTCACTTGCTAACGCAATGAGAGTGAAATTTCAAGTTTTTGTGTTTACATTTAACGTTACCAAGTAGTATATGAGCGTTACAATAAGTTAAAGTATATTTGACGTCACATTCAACATATCTTTAATTTGGTTAATACCAATGTCTCCAACTATCGCTAGTACGTGGTGTATTTAAGCTAGTATTCAAGTTTTCAAAGCATTGATCAACTTTAATGTATGTCAAAACACATCTTGAACGTAATTGACGTAAATGTTTTCGTCAACATATTGGCAGGATTTACAGTGATATGGATCTTTTCAAGCAGTAACTTTACGAATAAATGACAACTTTTAATTAAATAACTATAAGCAATGGTAATGCCAACTCTTTCATATCCAAATAAATAGTGGTTATTGGATATATGTGTAGTTTTAAATGGGTTTTTATTATGGTGATTTTAAATGGGTTGTTACTATGATGATTTTAAATGAGCCGTTACAAGTATGGTTGAAATGAAAAGCATCATTATTATTGAGATGTTACAAATTTAGATGTAAATACACTTAAATATTTAAATGTAACTTTTAATTATGTGTGTGCTGAATTTTTATGTTTAGAAAAATTTGTTATGTTTAGATAAAGTATTTCTTTTTTAAAGTATCTAGCGGGTGGTACCGCGCAATGCGGCGGCTGGGGTACCTTGTGACTATTATTTTTGCGGCGGCAAAAAATGTTATCCTGGAATAGCGTTTTTTCTAAACGAAAAAAAAATAAAGAATCTCTGCGTACGTACCAGTAAGAGTTGATGATTGAAAGTGAGGGTTGGTATAAGGGTATATTGTGAGACTATTTTTGATGTATGAGTGTTGTAACAAAAACATTTGCTGTGATGCGGGAGATATGAAAATGGTTTGTGTGGATTTATTTTATGTTGCGCTACATCATTTTAATAATCATTACTGATAGTAATGATTTTAAGCGGTTGCTCGTTTTTAATAATTATTGGAGGCCGTTACAACGATGGTTTAAGCGGTTACACATTTTTAATGATATTGCTTATTCTTTTTTTAAGATTTGGAAATAATAAACTTGGACGAATTCAATAATTATTTTTAACAGTGGTACAAAAACATCACTAATTATAAAAAGAAAAAAAATTATTGTTTAGAACGTAAGTAGCATTTACCGGAAATTGTAACAATTCCAAACACTCCCAATAATCACAAATCAAAATATTTAAAATTCTATACAATTTGACAAACCAAATAAACCAAAACGGGGTTATCATAATCATTATCGATCATCAATTCAAAACTACAATCACCAAATCACTAACATAACATGATGAAAGAAAACTAACTCAAAATCTCAGCCACTTCATTAAAAGGTAATAGATTCAGGATCACGGATGCTTTGCAGATCAATTATTAATTCATAAGACTTTATCCCTAAAAAAATTCAAATTCATCAAATCTTATCATTTGACATCAAAACGATTTTAGTAAGCCCTCAACATTTTTCTTGAAATCATCCGTTGCAACAATGAACCATAAATGTCATCAAACATTTTAACCTAAATCAATCAAATCAAAACTTCAATAACACCTTCTTCATTCATCTCCAAAACTCCATCACATTTTTTTTTAAAAAATGGTCGTCACGAGAATTAGAATTAAGATGACCTCCGATTTTTTGGTACCGTATTACTCGTATTCGTATTCCTCTTTACTTTGGTTACCCGTTTATTCTCCAAAGCCATGATCTTATTGGCAAGACGCGCGGGAGTCAAATGACGTCGGGTTGGTTTAGCGGCTGACGACACATGATCGTTGGCAAAGGTGGGGCAAACTAAAACGGTTTACTAGTGGACATCGGCTCAAAATCTGTTATTGTGAGGACGGTGGAATTTGGTGTGGTTTGAAGAAAGAAAAGAGAAGAAAGTGTTGTGTTTTTAATAGATTTAAAAATAGATGAGATGAAAATTGTTAGCTGTATGATTATTGTTAGTGTATTAGGTTTTTTATTATCTGTATATTTGAGTTTTGTTGTTTACTTAATGATATTTTTTCAATGGACGCTACAAATGGGACCATTGAATGCAGCAATTACAATTTGACTGAATTGATGACAATATCAATGTTAGCTTGAGTTACAAGTTGCCTGTATTAAGAAAAACGTATTTTTATATGGGGCCGTTAACAACTTTACCATTTAATTGGTTGTTACATGTTTTGAGTTGTTACAAGTTTTGGTTATTAAAGGGTTTTAATGGCTTTAAATGTGTATGATGAAATGAAACATTTTTAATGTTTTTTTTACATCATTCTCTCAAATAAAGAATTCTTTTTTTAATAGACTTTTTTTAAAGACTTCCTAATAGATGGCTAAATGCTTTATTTATAAAGTAGTATTATGATTATCTATAGTAATGATTTTTAGCAGTTACAAGTTTTTATATAATTAGTAGAGGTGTTTCGAATGTAATGATAGATTGAATGGAATGTGTTTACAATGTTTAATGGTAATGGATTGTCGTTAATTAACAATGCAAGTTTAGGAGCTGTGAATTTTTGAATATTTTTAACCTTGCTTAATAATAAAATAGTCCCAAAAGTAGAGAAAGTAGAGATTACAAGTTCCGTGATACGGAAAAAACCATCAACACAAGAAAAAAGAACAAAAAACAAGCTCTGCACTACATGAAACCACCAAAAGATATACACAATTTCGGTAAATTGCGGGACAACTGGTTTTTTTTAGTGTGCGAGATGTTGTGTTATGTTCCATGGTGATCATTTGTTCCACTCACCGTTACTATTATGAGGAACTAAGAACACACCGTTATTATGCGAAAGATAAAAAAACTCAATTGAAGTTGACAATATTATAATATAAAACTTTAAAGTTCTGGACGAATATGATAAACTTTACCCGTCTAGTTATTTTGAATATCACTTCCATGAATACGCTGTTTGTTGTACGTAGTTCAATTTAATACTGATGTTTCCATTCATTGACTTAGGTTCAAAGCAGTTGCTCATTTGTGGTGTTGTTCAGGGTTAGAGGAACAAAAAAAAAAAATGAAAGACAGAAGAAGAAATGCAATATGTGTTCTCTATGTGTGTTTTTTTTGGTGTTTTATATGTGGAGGGCAAAGAACAAAACGTAAGCTTCAAATGGACTCTTGGTATTTAAATGGTGTGGTTGTAAAATATTGCTTATTTAGTATGCAAGGGCACGTTTACAAACATTGAATCAAAAACACTTAATGTTTCAGATGTAACTTATAATTAATTCTAATTAATTGTACATCGAAGGGACACTTGAAATTTTCCACTTGCTAACTTTAAATTTTACTTTGGTTTTGTTTTTTTAAAGGCTTTTAAATATGTATGTATAAACCTTTCAAAGAAGTAAGAGTAATTAATCTTTTTTACTTATAATTTTAAGTACTTATAATTTTAGAAATTGGCTAAATGCTTTATAAAGTAGTAGAGATTGTTTCTTGTCTTAAATTTTTTAAAACTTCTTTGTTATAAACTCTTTATAAAGTAGTATAGATAATATAAATATAGATATACATATAGATTATGTATATCTGTGTTAATGGATTTATAGATAGTCGGTATCATATGCGGGTGACGGATGGTGTTTTAGGTTTGAGAGAGAGACAAAAATGTAAATATGTGGGTGTTGTGCTTGTTTGGGGTGAGTTCGAGTGTTTATACCAACAAAAATGGTCTCTGTGTGTTCATTTGTTTAGAGGGTTTTATATAGTGTGTAATGGGCTTTTACAAATAAACATAAATACACTTAAATGTTGAGATGGACTGTTACGAATTGGGCTTTTATAAAACGGACTACATAAATACACTTAAATTTTCAGTTGTAACCGTAACTTTTAAATTTTCAGTTAAACTTGACTAATGGCTTTTATAAACTTTCTCAAAAAAGAAATGTTTTTTACTTAAAAATTTTAAGACTTCTAAAATTAGAATGACTAAATGCTTTATAAAGTAGTAGAGATAGGTTAAGGCTCAAGCCTAATCAAGGCCTTAAGATCCTTTAAATTTAGGGTTTATGTTAACTTATTGTGAAAGTTATGTTTTATTATAAATAAACATGCTATTTTATGTAATAAATAAGACATTCAATCAATATTAGGTATTTTTGCCTAATCTTTTATATAATAAAAGAATGGGCAAATCGCATAAAAAGGTACCCATCTTAGGCTCAATGTCAATTATAGGTACTCTTTTTTTTCTTCTCAATTTAAGGTATCGATCTTTGTTTTTGTTGCAACGTTAAGCAATTAACAGGTTTTTCGGTTATATTTCTAACGATCGTTATTTTGTTATTGCATCGTTAGTCCTTTATATACCATATTTATTTTCTAGATCTGACCCGTCCAAAACGACCATCTATATCACATTTTCACGACTCGGGTTTTAAAGAGATTTTATGCGAAACGACGTTTCGGACACATTTTTTAGTTTTAACGAGACCTTGAATCTCAAACAGAAAATTGACCAAATGCCTTACGGGATTCTGCCTGTGAACTTTTAGGATTTTTTCTAGATAAATCGCGGAAATTTGACTTTCGGTTTTGTCCCGCTATCATGCGTTTTTAAAACTAACAAAACCTCTGGAAAAGTAAAATGTCATTTCCGTAACAACTTTATGTTCTCGCCGGAAGGCTTCACGGACTCGACAGTGCTCAAATGGATGTTTTCAAATCTGCTAGCTTATAATTTTTTATACACATATTTATATACCGTTTTTCTACTTGATTCTTTATTCCACCGGTTTTTATACACCCTTTTTTATAGGACGTTTTATACACTTATTTGTATTACCACGTTTTATACACATTTTGTTTACACACATTTATATCCACGTTTTTACAGGTATTATCCGCTGATTCTATACATACATTTTTATACACGTTTTTACAGAACTTTTTTATGCATTTTTTTTAAAAGTGGATAAAAATGTTTGTAAAAACGTGTTACAAAATAATGTGTTATAAAACGTTTTGGTCTATAAATTTGTGGGTATAAAACCGTTGATAAATCATGTAGTAAAAGTTGTATAAAAAATATTGTGTATAAAAATGTACTAAGCTAAGGCGTTCTTGAAAACGTTTCGATTTTGAGCACTGTTGAGTCGTTATAGCTTTCCCGGGCGAAACATTGAAAGTTGTTCGCGAAGGACATTTTTACTTTGCCGATCGGTTTGTTAGTTTTTAATAGATAGATAGCGGGTCAAAACCGAAAAGTCAAATTTCTGCGTTTTATTAAAAAATATATAAGTTCTAGCAGAAATCCCGTAAGGGTCTTTTGGTCTCAATTTTTGTTAGATTTCTGGTCTCGGTTTTAAAAACTAAAAAGTTGTCCGAAAACGTCGTTTCGATTTTAAATCTATTTAGAACCCGAGTCTGTGAAATGTGATATAAAATGATCGTTTTGACGGGTAGAGATCTAGAAAATACAATATGTATATAAAGGACTAATGGTGCCATTAATGAATATAACGGATCGTTAAGAAATGTAACGAAAAGCCTGTTTAATTGCCTAACGTTGCATACAAAAACAAGATCGTACAATAAAATTGAGAAAAAAAGATGAGTACATATAAATGCCATTGAAGCCTAGGATCGGTTATCACCTTTTTTTATGCGATTTGCCCTAAAATAATTACATCATTTTTGAGTTTTCTTAGCAATATAATCTTATTGAAAAAAAAATTGAACTAATCCGGTCGTTTGATTTTGACACGTAAGCAAAATCGCGTGACGATCTGATTGTTTAAAAAGGTCAACTTGAATCAGTTTATATCCAAAAATGAAACCATTTTGGTGGAGAATTGTTGGGAAAAAAAATATGTGTCAAAATTTGTGAAAACAAATAACTTAATAAAATAAGAGGAGGATTTTGGTAAATCAATCCTAAATGTTAATGTACTTTAGAAAAGACTCATTCACTAATATATATTTTTTTATGTTTTATTCATATCAACTATTGTTTTTTTTTTTTTTTTCATTACACATACTTTATATAAAAATGGATAAAAAAATGTATAAAAACGCATATAAAATCATAAGATAAAATCCATAAATGCTAAATGTACTTTCCAAAAAGACTCATTCTACGTACTAAAATTCATATAAAGTATGTGTACTGAAAAAAAAACTAAAGTTGGATAAGAATAATAACAATAAAAAAAGTATAGTATGTAGAATGAGTTTTTTTTAAAAGTACATTAAGCATTTATGGATTTTACCCGAGAAAACTAATAGGACTTTAGTAGTTGAATTTTAAATAAATTATATGAAGTTAATTGTAAATTTACATGTTGCCATGTTTTTTTAACTATTTCAAAAAATAAACAAATGATTCATTAGACTTTATACCCCTAGACTTTATATTATAAAGACACTACATATATGTTGTTTTAAAAATACAATATATGCACAAGATTATTAATAACAAAATGAAAGCATGAATTATTGTGAATTAAACAACATAAACTTCAACGTGCACATCATTTAAACAAAGTTAAATTTTTCATCCAACAAAAATCTTTTACAAAATATAAATCGATATTAATACATAATGAACTTTTTTGCGTAAAAGATAAAATTTTAAACACGAGGAAATTTTTATATGTTTATATAATAAACTTAAATTTTTTAATATAAATTTGATTCATATGTAAACCCCATATGTGCACGCGGTTTATAACTAGTAACACTTATTTACAACTTGATTCATTTTTGTGACATACTGTTACAACTAAGAGTTTTTTAATGCCAAGAATCCTTTTGCTAATATGCATCCATTTTCAGACTCTTTGTTTCCTTATCTATATTTTTTCTATTGTTTTAATCTAGTTTTACTTCGAAATAGATATCATATTAAAAGCATCAAATAATATGTTATTTGTCGTGATTTGTTCAACATTTGTTTTTTTTAATATGTTAGTTGGATTCACATGTTATGCAACTAGAAGTACGTGGGCCTATTGGGGGCACACACGTTAAGACACGAATAATACGTTTATTAAACATTTAATATATATACATGTTAAATTGATTATTAAAAGTTTAATATACTTCACGAAATGATTTTAAATAACCGTTAGTTACCGTTATGATTTTTATAACTAACTTGACGAATGTTTAAATAAAAGAGAAGGCCCAAATGTCGAAAACGAAAATCCTCGTCCTCCTCCCTATAGTGGCAGATTTTATGGAATGGACTAGAAGGGGGTCCAAGTGTCGGTTTTAGTAAATTTGAGGAGGTGATTGCTAATCTTGATCAACAAGTTAGCATGTTATATAAACACCCATCCTTATTCAAACACCTATGACATTCACATTATCCATTAAAAGGAAAATCTGCTTTTCTTTGCTCCACCAATCGGCTAGAATACATAAAACCATAAGGTTTTATTTTATTCATTCAAGGCAGAAACAAAGGATATAGCTTGCATGCAAATTATAATATTTACGTATGCATGTTGTGTTTGACATGCAAGTATTATTAATTTGCATCCACTGATTTCGGTTTTTTCCCCTTCTTTTATAACCGTTCCAAACGCAACTCACTAGAGTTTTGGATCGGTTTAAGAACAAGAACTACGACACAAGTTTGTTTGGTAATCCTGAAGTAAAGACTAGCATCTTGGCGTATTTGTTTGACGTGTTGTGTGAGCAACCGTAGAGGTGGTAACTTAATCACTAAGATTCAAGATCAAGATTCTCGTGTATTGACTTTTTTCATTAAACATAAAGGTTAGTTTTTCTTACCTTATTTGTGTGTTAATCTTTGATATCAAACTCGATCCATCTGCTGCATACTCGTAGTTAAATTGGTTAACTACTTTGTTAAATCCCAACAGTGGCATCACGAGTCAACCTCGTTTGGTGTTATGGGTTACACACTTATAAAACACGTTAGATCCGCACAAGAAAACTTTTATTTATCGTTTTAACAAAAAATTATGGCAACAATATGCAATTTTTGCCATAAAGAATAAATAAAAACATAAAATCTTGAAATTATTACTAGCTAATATAGATTGAAGAAGAATAGATTTATAATTAAAAGTTAATTAAGTTTTATTATTCTTTTCTTTTATCCGGTCTTAAGACTCTCGCAATCATGTTACATGATGGATGTGGCGATCTAGGTATTTTAGCAGAAAACCTAGTGAGAGTCTTTTGGTTACTCTTATGAGAACTCGGGGCATTATGTGATTTACTGCTTTCTATATAGAGTCTGTCTTCAACTCATCCCCTCTTTATGTCTGTTTATTTTCTTATATGTGATATTCCATGAGACTAGGCAATATATGCAAAAGATTTTTTGAAACTCTGAACGGACTAATACTTAAAGTGAAACTTGTTTTATTTAAACTAAAGATTTTTGCGACTTTATGTGTCATACGGGTGTGGTTATCTATAATGTTGTGCTTAGAAACGTGACTTCCCATGACGAACTTACTCGAATCTTGGTTTAAATTTGTCTATTAAATTACACACACAATCATTGACTCCTAGTGACCTGCTATGTGTTATTTGTAAAACTTGGTTTTGGACAAATAAATACGGACGTTAAACTATGAAACTTGTTTTCTGAGAAATTTAAAGTTTTTATGCTCTTATCAATGATGAATCACTACTGACCATGGCTTTATTGACATGGCTTTAATGGTTGTCTAGGGTTTAATTGGCCTTTAATCTTTTCTCGCGCCATTACATGCTTCGGCATATAAGGTAATTATTAGAAGAACTTGTGTCTTCGGACACATGTAAGAGTACAACATAGGGTTTGGTCAAATTTTAATGTTTTCTCGCGATATTAGCACATCTAAAAACCAAGTTAACAAAAATGTTTTTCTTATTGTGTAACAAAGATGTTTTGCATGCTTCTTTGCACACGTTTTGCCACATGTTTTTATAAACTTATGTGTATACCCCTATGTGAAATTTTAAGTCTATGCCAACCAAACTAAGAACACGTGCACTTGGATTGACCTATCTGGTCAGACCTCAGGGCCTTTCCAATCCATGGCAAATTTTTTCATAGGTCAGATCTATGTCAATTTTTGCAAGTTCTTTTTTGGTGGACTTAAATCGAGTTACTTGGTCAGACCT
>BQNB010151043.1:0-12560 GCA_026074375.1 Tanacetum coccineum
TACTTTAGAAATGTAAACTAGGTTACATAATGGAATGGAATAAAAACAAAAAATATTCCCGTGAAAAAGGTTGTACTTAATATAGTAAGTAGATATTAAATTGATGAAAATACTAGAAAATTACAGGTTGTTATAGGTGAATCACCAGAATGTTTCTAGAATGACTCACCCTAGTCCTAAAAGGAACATGGTTCCATAAGCAGTATTAATAAGGTCAGGCTTAGTATCACTTACTACTGCTAGACGAGTTAATACTGCTCAACCTAGAACAACAGTGAATAGTGCAAGACCAATGACAAATATTTTTAAAGCACCTTCAACTCCCATTAACAACAAAACAACAACTAAAAATAGTAATTTTAATCAGAAGGTTAATACTATTAAGGATAAAAATGTTAGTACTGCTAGGCTAAAAGTAGTACTTAATGTTGTGAAGGGAAATCAGGTTAATGTTGTTAAGGCCTCAGCTTGTTGGGTTTGGAAACCAAAGACCAAAGTTATAGACCATGTTTCCAAACACAACAGTGCATCAATGAGATTTAAAAGATTTGATTATATTGATGCACAAGGTAGATCCAAGTCAGTGATGGCTTGGATCCCTAAAAGAGACTAATTTTCTTACCTTATGTACAGGGCAATCCACAGCAAGATTTGTTAGCCTTACTTTTTAGTGAAGCTGGCGTCTTACACGTGAATTGGATTAGTTTTGGACACTGCGTATCACGCAGGGGTCTTTTATGTTAACTAGGAATAGTTAGCTTTTTCTTCTTGTATAAATACCCCTCATGGCTCTCCATGAGGGGATGGATGTTCATTTTTCTTTTTTCCTTAATCTAATCTTTCATCTTTTTGTGTTCATCCCCTCTCTTTACTTTCTCTCACTAAGAACTACACAATGATTTATCTTGTTTATTTTGATCAACCAAGACCTCCCGAAAAGGTGTTTTTTATCCTTGTCAATTGGTATCAAGAGCGAACCGGGGGTGTTATGTATTTGTGTTTGTTGGGTTTCGTGATATTTTTTTTCTTTTTTCTCGTGGACTGATTTAAAAGAAAAAATGGGCCAAATAAGTTTTTTACTATAACATAAGTCATAACAGGTTACTTTAAACAGTTATTTATAACTTTTTTCTTCTTATTTTTACATAGCTTTGTGGTTTTGATTATATCCATTTTTTTGTTCATCTCTTCTGTGGTAGACTAGTTACCAAGACGAAGAAACATCATCGAAGTGTATTTTCTGGTTGACCGAAACTGGACAACATCAAACGGAAAGGAACCGAACGAGATGTGAAGTGCAGTCAAGAGCCGAACGAGTGACATCAACAAGGACCGAACGAGTGGTTTTTTTTGTTAGCACCGAACGAGTGAAAATCACTTGAAGACCGAACGAGTGAAAATCCTTTATGGACCGAACGAGTTTAAACATGGGTGAACCGAACGAGTGATGTCATTTGAGACTCGAACTAAACCCAACCGTGTCAACTCGGTATTTACCGAGTTGACCGGGTTAACTCTTATGAGTCCCTATCCAACAGAAGAACAGAAATGTAGATAAATAATCTCAGAATCGAAACAACAACCCACATGTATCAATATAACCAACCTCCAACAGCCACATCAAGTCACATCAAAACTTCAATACAAATCCATTACTAATCCTATTATCCCATCATCACCACTACTTATCCGCAAAAAAAACATCACTCGATTCGAAATAGAAAATCAAAACTATGATTAAGATCTCAGTATTTTTTTCTTTCGTGTTGCACAATCAATTGAAAGATCTTTATAGATCGAATCCAAGAAAGAAAAAAAAATCATCATTGATCTTTAAAAGGCTAAGACCTTTCTTTCATTTACGAAATTAAAGAAAGAGGTATAACAACTTTGATATACTCGATCTTTGTTTCGATTTTTTAGACACTCAACCAACTCAAAATCAGAAGATACACCTACCAGAGACCTCAGTTAGAGACCTTGAAGCCGCGACTGTTACAGTTTGGGTTCTGTATATCCGGTTGGGTAGTGATGTTAAATAAAAGCTTATGATTTATGTTGGTGTGTTTTATGGAAGATAGAAGATCTTGATTCGGTGAAGATTGAGATTCGATGATGAGTGCATATGATTGGTTCGTGTCTCATCTTTATTGATGGGATATGAGAGCAGTTTTATTTTTGAGAGAGAAACTTCTTTGACTGCGTTTTTTTAAGTGAGACAGTTTAGGGGATAATGAAGAGAAAATATCTAAGTGGGACTGCGGTTTATTCAAAATCAATAGGGCCGATTTTTTCCTAAAAAGATTTGGGCTGGGTTTGATAGTATTGTGTGTATATGCCAAAAAATATTTTTTACATGGGCTGGATCATATGTTATGGTTAGGCCCGTAAATGATTATGGTTTATCTATTTTGGGCTCGGGTTAACGGATTGTGCCGGGTATAAAACAAAATCATGTCGGGAAAAAGTAAAATTGACCTGGTTTTATTACTTGGACGGCCGTGTTTATGGTATATTTTTTAGAGCCGATATCCGTTAACAATTACAACACATCAAAACTCACGAACAACAACACAACAAACACAATACATTACACTAAAAACGATCCTTATCAAAATTCACCTTCATTCATCATGGCTAGTATTGAGTTTTAATGACTACGGAGTTATTGTCCGATGTTATTTATTTGGGATTGAAGTAGTATTTCACGAGGAGCGTACTTATTTCGTGTTTGTTTTTCGTCAACGAAGATGACTTGTTCGGGCATATACGGTTTGTGATAAAGACTTGAGTAGTCAATTATACTCGATGTAAGGAGTTACTTTAATACTCAACTGGTTTTATGAGCTCTTCACTTTAAGATGTTTACATGTCGTAACTTCAGTTTTTCAAGAGGTGATGTATTTTTTATATACTTTTGGTGAGTATATGGTACATAAAGATTTTGCCACTGCACATACCGATCTCATCACGCGGATAGTTACAAGATATAAGTCCACAACTCGGGGATTTAGCTTATTCTCGGGGTTCGTTCAATCGTTTTGTCTCCATCAGTTGGTCATCAGTATTATCCTCCAGAATAAAAAGATAAGGGATTTAGTTTTGAGTTGATCAAGAGAGAATTGTAAATAGAGTACCGTCCATCTTCCACAGAGCAATGCTTATGCAATCCTGGCTATAAGCTAAGTAAGTCTTTTCCAGTGGCATAAGATGTACACATGTGTAGGATGCTCCTCAGGTTAATCATCATCCTGGAGGGAGAAATTGTTTACATCCGGACTTAGTATGATTTATTAATGTTACCATGTTTTTTGAATGTAACCGTCTCGACTTCATAGAAGGGAAAAATGCGTACACTCGGACTTTAATGAATTGGTTGTAGCCCAAATTTCATATATAGCACTTATCCTGGAGGGAAAAAGTTCACATAAGACGCACAACAAGTTCACTTGAACGGAGCCTTTATAAAATATGTCGAGGTTAGTGCTGCATAGATGATTATGCTTCAACTTGTTACTTTGTTGACAACGGTTTCGACTCATCGGTAAAAGATAAAAAGGTACTTTGGGCTGAATTCAATCAAAACTAGAACGCTTCCTAAGTGAGTCAAAAGTTGATGATATCATCCCTCCCTAAGAACGTGATTAATTCTTATCAGGTCTAAGGGGTGTCTGTTTGGGATGGAGATGCAAAGTTCGGACATAATTCATATCAAATGCCGAAGTATTCGATAAGAGAACTTCAAGCTGACAAATTGAGATGCAGTCCTGATAAACTTTGACATTGATCAAAATGTCAAGAAAATGAAGCTTTCGACAAGACATTGCAAGCTAATTCAGAAACTATGTCATGACAAATCGTATGAAGAAAGTTTTTGAAGTTATTCAGGAAGTTATATTGCAGAAAAATTCAATCAAAACCGGGTTCGGAAAGATAAAACTTCCTATGTCATCCTCACATTTCGTTCGTCTACACGCTGAAAAAATAAAGCTGGAGTATTCAAGTAGATCGTCAAAGATATTCTCAAGGAATACTGGACTTCATTCTTATCATTTTCTTTATTTTGCTTGTAGGAAACATTGTAACCAATCACTTGTGGACCGACATCTTGGAGGAGATGTTATAACCTACTATTTAGTGAAGCTGGCGTCTTACACGTGAATTGGATTAGTTTTGGACACTGCGTATCACGCAGGGGTCTTTTATGTTAACTAGGAATAGTTAGCTTTTTCTTCTTGTATAAATACCCCTCATGGCTCTCCATGAGGGGTGATTGTTATTTTTCTTTATCCTTAATCAAATCTTTCATCTTTGTGTTCATACCCCTCTCTTTCACTTCCTCTCACTAAGAATACACAATGATTTATCTTGGTTTAATTTTGATCAACCAAGACCTCCGCAATAGGTGATTTTTATCCTTGTTAAAGATTTATATGATAAAGGAGTAATTACCAGTGGATGCTCAAGCACATGAAAGGGAACATGTACTATCTACTGACTATGAAGAAATTGATAAGGATATTTTGCCATTGGAGGTAACACCCAACGGATGGGAAAATCAACAGACAAGATACAATCGAAACGGTAATTTAGATTTTGATGATGTATTTTTGTAAATAGTTTAAAGTTTAACCTCTTTAGTGTCTCACAAATGTGTGACAAAAAGAATAGTGTTCTCTTTAATGACACTGAATGTATTGTTTTGTCTCCAAACTTTAAGTTAACTGATGAAAATCATGTTTTACTTAAAGTTCCTATAAAGGACAATATGTATAGTGTTTATTTGAAGAATATTGTTCCTAAAGGAGGTCTAATTTGTCTCTTTACAAAAGCCACATCTGGTGAATCTAAACTTTGGCATAGAAGTCTTGGACACATAAATTTCAAAACTATGAATAAACTAGTTAATGGAAATCTTGTAAGAGGTTTACCTTCAAAACTTTTTGAAAATAATCAAACCTGTGTTGCTTGTCAAAAGGGAAAGCAACATAGAGCTTCTTGTAAGACCAAAACTGTCAGATCAATCAGCCACCCTTTACATATGTTGCACATGAATTTGTTTGGTCCAACATTTGTAAAAAGCTTAATGAAAAAGATGTATTTCCTAGTTGTCACATATGATTATAGTAGGTTCCATTGGGTTTTCTTTCTAGCTACTAAGGATGAGACAAGTGGTATTCTTAACTCCTTTATAACTAGAGTAGAAAATCTAATAGATCAAAAGGTAAAGGTAATTAGGTGTGACAATGGAACTGAGTTCAAGAATAAGGAGATGAATCAGTTTTGTGAGAGAAAAGGTATTAAGAGAGAATTTAGTGTAGCCAGAACTCCTCAACAAAATGGAGTAGCTGAGAGGAAAAATAGAACACTAATTGAGGCTGCTAGAACAATGCTAGCTGATTCTAAGCTACCTACTACTTTTTGGGCTGAAGCAGTTAATACTGCTTGCTATGTGCAAAATAGAGTTTTAGTAACTAAGCCTCATAACAAGACCCCATATGAACTTTTTCTTGGTAGAAAACCAGCTTTAGGCTTTAGGAAACCATTTAGGTGTCCTGTTATAATTCTCAATACCATAGATCACTTAGGCAAGTTTGATGGTAAGGCTGATGAAGGATTCTTTGTTGGGTACTCAATCAATAGTGAAGCATTTAGAGTATTCAACAGTAGAACTAGGATTGTTGTAGAGAACCTGCATATCCAGTTTAGTGAAAATACACCTTATATTGTACAAAGTGGACCAAATTGGCTTTTTGATATTGAAGCACTAACAAAGTCAATGAATTATAAGTCAGTTGTTGCAGGAAATCAGTCTAATGGTAATGTAGGTACAAAAGCATGTGATGATACAGGTAAAGCTAGAATAGAGACAATACCTGGTAAAGATTACATTCTGTTACCATTGTGGACTGTTGATCCACTATTCTCTCAAAGTTTAAAGAGTACTCCTGATGCAGGATTCAAACCTTCAGGAGATGATGGTAACAAGGTTGATGAGAATCCAAGAGAAGATAGTGAAGGTATTGATCAAAAGAAGGAAGAAAATGTTAACAGCACTAACAATGTTAATACTGCTAGCACAAATGAAGTTAATGTTGTTGGTGCAAAAACAAGCATTGAACTTCCAATTGATCCAGATATGCCTGAATTGGAATATATTGTCTACTCAGATGATGATAAAGATGTTGGTGCAGAGGATGACATGAACAATTTGGATACATTTATGCCTGTCAGTCCTATTCCAACTACAAGAGTACACAAAGATCATCTATTTGAACAAATTATTGGAGACTTGAATTCAGCACCTCAAACAAGAAGAATGACAAAGAATTTGAAAGAACATGGTTTGTTTAATTCAGTTCAGCAAAGAACTAACCATAAAGACTTTCAAAATTGCTTGTTTGCTTGCTTTTTATCACAAGAAAAACCCAAAAAGGTAATCCATGCATTGAAGGATCCAAGCTGGATAGTGGCTTTGCAGGAAGAGCTTCTATAATTCAAGTTACAAGAAGTTTGGACTTTGGTAGATTTGCCTAATAGAAAAAGAGCCATTGGCACTAAATGGGTCTTTAGGAATAAATAAGATGAAAGAGAAATTATGATTAAAAATAAAGCAAGATTGGTTGCTCAAGGGTACACACAAGAAGAAGGGATTGACTATGATGAAGTCTTTGCCCCTGTTGCAAGAAGTGAAGCAATTAGGCTATTTTTAGCCTATGCCTCATTTAAAGACTTTGTGGTGTACTAGATGGATGTCAAGAGTGCTTTTCTTTATGGTAAGATTGAAGAGGAAGTCTATGTTTGTCAACCACTAGGATTTGAAGATCCAGACTTCCCCGACAGAGTATACAAAGTAGAAAAGGCACTTTATGGATTACATCAAGTTCCTAGAGCATGGTATGAAACCTTATTAACATATCTGTTGGACAATGGGTTTCAAAGAGGAATAATTGACAAGACTTTGTTTATCAAAAAGGACAAAGGTGATATTCTGTTAGTTTAAGTGTATGCAGATGATATCATTTTTGGCTCTACAAAGAAATCATTATGCACTGAGTTTGAGAAGATGATGCATAAGAAGTTTCAGATGAGTTCTATGGGTGAACTCACATTCTTCTTAGGACTGCAAGTAAAGCAGAAGGAAGATGGGATTTTTATCAGTCAAGACAAGTATGTGACTGAGATTTTGAAGAAATTTGGTTTTACTGATGTCAAGACAGCAAGCACACCTATGGAAACACAAAAGCCTTTGCTCAAGGATGAAGATGGTGAAGAAGTGGATGTTCATTTATATAGATCAATGATTGGTTCTTTGATGTATCTTACTTCTTCAAGACCTGATATTATGTTTTCAGTGTGTGCCTGTGCAAGATATCAAGTCAACCCAAAAGTGTCACATCTTCATGCTGTGAAAAAAAATTTAAGTACTTAAATGGTCAACCAAAATTAGGCCTTTGGTATCCAAAAGATTCACCTTTTGATTTGGTAGCATACACTGATAGTGATTATGTTGGATCAAGCTTGGATAGGAAGTCCATAACAGGAGGTTGTCAATTCCTTGGGTGTAGATTGATTTCAAGACAGTGCAAGAAGCAGACCGTGGTTGTTAATTCCACAACAGAAGCTGAATATGTAGCTTCTTCAAGTTACTGTGGCCAAGTGTTTTGGATTCAAAATCAATTGCTTGATTATGGATATGTTGCATCCTCAAGGAATGTACTCCGCAGGAGTAATACAACTTCCGATCCAACACTTTGTATGCTTGTTGATTCCTCCATACTACAACTTCTATATGTGGTTCAAACATTATTTTCAAATCACCCCATAACAACAAATCTAAGTCTTCCACTGGCTTTGTTGACTTATATTTAGCTTTTACCAACTTGTACAAATCTTCCAAATCTTCCCTGTCAAAACATTTAAGCCTTTGACTAAAGAACATGTACATTTGAGACTTTCCATCAGCTCTTATTATTTGATAATAGATTTTTATTCCTTCTTTATAAATCTTCCAGCCAACAATACTTGGACACTTAACAGCCAAAGGTATAACATCAATTGCTATTTCTTCTTCATTTGGAATGATTTTCATTAATTGTTTAAGCTCTGCTGTTTCTTTATCATCTTCCACTTTTTGCTTCTTTGCATTCTCTTGTACCAGCTCTGTTCTTGCTCTCTTTTCTTTCCTTCCACCAGCTTTGTTCTAAAGTCTTTAAATGTATTTACCCTTTTGAATGCTCTGTCAAACATCTCTTGGATAGAATCAAACTCTTTCAACTTCAAATCTTTGAGCTTGTATCCTTCCATGTTCTTTAGGTAAGTACACATTATCTGTCTCTGTTGAGCTTTTGTTGGTGGTTTGTTTCTTTTCTCTTCTGCTCTTTTAGCTGCAAAATGCTTTCTTCTTTTCTCTAAGAGTTGTTGAAATAATGTAGCCTTTTCTTCAATAGACAACTCTTCTTGTTCTTGTGCTTGCAATCTTTCAGCCAATTGATGATCAGCATCAATCTTTGCCTGTATATCATCCCATGTTTCAATCAAGGCAATATTGGCTTCTTTTTCTTTTTCAGCTTTCTCTCTTGCAAGTCTTTCTTCTTCATCAAATTCAGCTTGTAATTTTAAAGCAACTTCTTCATCAAGCCTGATTAGATCTTTCTTCTTCATAGGCTTCACAGGTTCTATCAATATACCTTTACCTTTGTCTTATGATTGTTGTTGTGATTGTTGTGAAGATATTGTTGTTGTAGATTTACCCAGCTCTTGTATAACAATCCCTTTCACATTAGGTTTTGAAATTTTTAAGTCTTTAAGTGCTTGAGCCAAAGTAAGATCATCAGCAGTTGTTGTAGCAGCACTAACAGTTATTGCAGCACTAGCAGTACTAACTGGTATACTAGCAGTACTAACTGTATCACTAGCAGCACTAACTTGAGCAGCATCAATAATTAGCTTAGCGATATTAATGACTTCAACTACTTCTTCAACAATATTAACTTTCTCATTTACTTCTTCAACAAACACCTCTTTACCATCTAAAGCATCCATATCAAACATTTCTTTGTCAGCATCATTAACCAAGGCAATTCCTTCATCTAGATCAATAACATCAATCCTCCCCTGTTTGGATGCATCCTCACCCAAACTTTCTTCATCACCAGAGGATTCTACCCTAGCTTTCAAACCAACTTTGTATAACCTCTTTAGCCCATGAGTTCTTGAACCATCTTTCCTTTCAAGTTTTTTGACCCTCCTTTTCAAACTAGCAATCTCCTCTTGCTGAGTAGCATTCTCCTTTTGCAGAGTGGTCTTTGTCTCCTCCAAATCAAGAACCCTATTTTGTAAATTGGTACATAATTCCATTAATTCATCAAGTTTAAGTCTATCCTCATCACTTCGAAGTGTGTTACCTCTTGCGAGCAGTGAATCATTGGAATGTTTAGACACTCTCTCAAACCTAGTTTGAGCAGAAGTATCCCTCATGGTTTCTTGGCACCTGGGACTACCACCCGAATGAGTTCCTGGGGAACTAGATTCATTAGGTGTTGCCTTGGATTGGGTCTTATTTATGTTACCACTGTCCTGCTCTACTTCTAAGCTAGAAGCAATAGTGGCAGCCCTTACCAAACTGTCACCCAACTCCTTATGGACAGCCTCATCTGCAACATCATCAATAGGATCACTAGGCTGAGGTACCTGAGTGACCTTTCTTTTCGGCTTCCTAGGTTTTTGTGTCTTTTGAGGTTGAGTGGATGGTTGAATAATGGTGGGTGTGTGATGGGGATCAGTTGGAATCGCTGAACCTTTGCCTAATTGTGATTGGTTTTGTACCACCATTGTTGGAAACAAAGGTGTTATTCTACCAGAAAACCCTTTCCTTACCCTTCTCATATTTCCAAAAATCTTCTTAGTGTGAGAGGGTGCAATATATCTTCTCTTATGAGTTGGCACACCATCAAGTTGTTGATCCAAAAAGACTTGTACAAACCTTGGATACATTAAAAATTTGCCAGACAAATTATCCAAGTTTCTAATCATACTATCAAAAATTAATTTTAAAAAATTAAACTTCTGATTTGTAACCAAACAGATAATGGCAGATGCCATAGTACTACTAAACTCATTCCAAGCAGTAGTCTTTGGACTTAGACACTGTAAGATAGTATGAATTAGAAATTTCCATTAGGGGGAAAAGAATGGTTTATAGAAGGTTAGCTTTTGAGAAAGTTTCTCATACCCCATCATTGCAAGTTGTTCAAAAATGGTAGAATTAGGTAAACAATCAACACCTTCCACATCTTCTAGTCGAAGATCTCTTCTAATAGATGATTTAGTTATGATTATCTTCTTGCCATCTACCCGGGCATGTAATTGTGCTTCCCCGTTGATAGTTTTAGCCATAGCAGTAGACCAGAACTATTTAATGCAAGAAATATATATAGTGGGATTAACGGTTAACACATATCTTATAGGGTGTGCGTTCAAAAAATCCACTATTTATTCAAACCCATCACTTTCTGTGGGTTTAGACAAAAATGCGACCATATTATGAGTATCTGCAAACTTAAGAGTCGCCATTGAGGTTGAGTTTTGATGATGGATGATAAAGTTGAGTTAGGGTTTGTAATTAGAGAGTATATGATGATTTGAAATTGATTTAAAGGATTGATTGAAATATTTATGGAAAATATATTGATTGAAATCCTTAATCGAAGTATTTATGGAAAATATTCTCAACAGCTATAACACTCACCCAGCAGTAGTCTCAACAGTAGTAAGTTATGCCTAGCAGCATTAACTTTCACCCAGCAGTAGGAAGTTATGCCTAGCAGCATTAACTTTGAGTCACCAGCATTAACTCCAATTCCATTCCAAACAGATTTTCCATCATCAATCTAGCACTTTTCTTTGCTTTTCCTACAAAAATTTAGTCCAAAAACCAAGAAAACACAAGCCATAGCAATTTTCACAAGTATCATAGTATTAATTATACCTAACAGTATTAAGTATAACTAACAGTAGAAACTCAACAGTATTAAGTATAACCAGTAGTACTAATTATACTTAACAGCAAAAACTTTTAATGACATGAATAACAGTACTAATTCATACAAAACTCTACAAAAACATAAAGAGATAAAAGACTTTAAAGATTTAGCATTCCAATGCTAACAATAAAATATTGAAATCTACTTACATCAAAAGCTTTTGTAAGCAAATCTGTAACATTCTTGTCAGTATGGATTTTGACCATCTGAATCAATTTCTTTTTATTGCAATCTCTAATAAAATGATGTTTGATCTCTATATGCTTTGCTTTTGAATGAAAAAAATAGGATTTATAATTATGCAAATAGTACTGTTATTGTCAATAAATATCTTGGTATGCATAAAATTGTACCCATAATCAAGTAGTTTATTCAGAATCCAAAGCACTTGTCCACAGCAGCTTGAAGCAGCCACATACTAAGCTTTTGTTGTGGAATTTGCAACCACTGTTTATTTCTTACACTGCCATGATATTAATCTACATCCAAGAAATTGACATCCTCCTGTTGTAGACTTCCTATCTAAGCTTGCTCTAGCATAATCACTATCAGTGTATGCTACCAGATCAAAAGGAGAATCTTTTAGATACCAAATGTCTAATTTTGGTTAACATTTTGAGTACCTAAAAATCCTTTTCACAGCATGAAGATGTGAAACCTTTGGATTGACTTGGTATCTAGCACAGGCACATAATGCAAACATAATATCAGGTCTTGAAGATGTAAGATATATCAATGAACCTGTAACACCCCCAAAATGGGTCGCAGCAGAAATGATGTTCCGGGGCGTTACTTCATAATACCATTGCACAAGACATGAGAGAACGACCTCTAAATGAGTCGTTTGAAAATGATACATTGGATTTAATACATGTTGTTACAAAAGGTCAACGGCTTAACTTGTTCATCCTTGAAAATGTAAAGATTTTAGATCATAATAAATATTCCCAAAATGTAATGCCTCTAAATTTTTATGTAATGACTCCAAAATGATTGACCACCAATGTATCTCTTTGCTCTTGTACCTCATTGACCTAAGAAAACATGCTTTAAAACGTCAACATAAAGTTGGTGAATTCATAGGTTTGTTTATGTATAAATCAGGACCGCAAGATTTCCCCGTGATTATGAAACCTGTAAACCCATCACAAAATGTAATTACGTTTCCCTAAACTCACGACACTGAAGCTCGACATGTATGAATGCAATATAAACATTGCCACATTGCCCGTGATGACGTTCAACCCGAAACATCCCAAATCCGACATGGTATACATCCGTTGGTTCACTCCGTGACACCAGTGAGAGCTACTCACCCGGATGGGGATATCAATCCTAAATAGATCTATTTATAACATTTGCGCTTACACAAAGTAATTGACAGTTCATGATAATGGGCACAATGGGTTATCACTACTTAGGCAAACACGTAATCATGATAAAATGTACACTTACGTCCAACTTGTAAAACAATGCATGCTTCTCACCCCAAAAGATGTAAATCATTGATATAGT
>BQNB010151044.1:0-15954 GCA_026074375.1 Tanacetum coccineum
CATTAGACATATTTTAGGAAAAACCCCATATGAGTTGTTAAGAGGTAGAAAACCAAACCTTAATTATTTCAAAGTATTTTGAAGCAAATGCTTTATTCGTAATACAAAAGACTACCTCACCAAGTTTGACCTCACAAAATAGTAAAGCTTACATAATTCTTAACAAACAAACAATGAAAGTCAAAAAATCCTTAAATGTGACATTCGATGAAACTCCTCCTTCTAAAACATCACCATTGGAGGATGATGATTTAGTCAAAGAAGAAGCTATTGAGGTTAATAAAACAAGACCCTTAGGCAATGATCTCGAAGATGAGTCTTTAGAAAACAATGAAATCATAAATATTAAGGAATCTAAAAGTCATCCACTAGATAATGTTATTGGTAATTTAAATCAAAGAACTCTTAGATCAAAAGTTCAAGACAAAAGTAATTTCTTTTTTTCTTCTTTCAACCATATAACCTAAAAATATAAATGAAGCTATAAAAGATGAAAGTTGGGTAATGGCCATGCAAGAAGAATGAAACCAATTTATATCAAATGATGTTTGGGAATTAGTCCCTAATCCTATGGATATGACCATTATTGGAACTAAATGGGTATATAGGAATAAGCTCGACGAAAATGGAGTTGTATCTATAAATAAAGCTAGGTTAGTTGCCCAAGGGTATAATTTATAAGAATAAATTGATTATGATGAAACTTATGCACCCGTAGCTAGATTAGAATCCATAAGAATATTATTAGCTTATGCGCTCTAGACTTCAAATTATTTTAGATGGATGTAAAGAGTGCATTCCTTAACGGTTTTATCAATGAGGAGGTTTACGTGGCAGAACCTTCGGGATTCATTGACTTCGCAAAACCTAATCATGTTTATAGACTGAAGAAAGCGCTTTACGGACTTAAACAACCTCCTAAATCTTGGTATGATAGATTGAAAGCCTTTCTTATTAAACATGATTAAACCATGGGAATGGTAGATAACACACTCTTTACTAAAAGGAAAAACTCCAATCTCATTATTGTCCAAGTATATGTCAACGACATTATATTTTGCTCAACTTGTCAAGAATTGTGTGATGATTTCGCCAAGATCATACATGATAAGTTTGAAATAAGTGTGATGGGGGAACTAAATTTTTTCTTAGGTTTATCAATAAAACAATTAGAAGATGGTATATTCTTTAATCAATCAAAATATATAAAAGAAATGCTTAAGATATTTGGATTAGAAGACTTAAGCCAATGAAAACTCCTATATCTACGGAAACAAAACTCACAAAAGACGAAGAAGGTAAGTCCGTAGATAATACCAAATATAGAGGTATGATAGGAAGTTTATCATACTTAACGGCAAGTAGGCCCGATATCATGTTTAGTGTTTGCCTTTGTGCACGCTTCCAAGAGGATCCAAAAACCTCTCATCTTGAAGCGGTTAAACGTATCTTCTGATACATTAAAGGCACTACGCACTTAGGGTTATGGTATCCTAAGGGGTCCGGCATAGAAACCATAGTATATACAGACTCTGATCATGCGAGAGATTACGTGGATCAAGAAAGCACTAGTGGTATTTGCACGTTTATGAGATGCTGTTTAACATCTTGGTTTTCGAAGAAGAAATTGCTCTTGCTATTTCCACTACCGAAGCCGAATATGTAAGCGCCGGAAAGGCATGTCAACAAGCACTATGGATGAAACAAGCTCTTATAGATTATGGCATTAGGTTAGATGACATTCCTATAATGTGTGATAACAAAGAAGCTATAGACTTAAGTAAAAATCTCGTACAACACTCTCGTACAAAACACATTGAGATTCGCCACCATTTCCTTCGTGACAATGTTCAAAAAGGAAATATTTCCATAGCGAAAAGGTTCCGTCGGAAGACAACATCGCCGACATCCTAACTAAACCTCTTAAACGAGAGTCGTTCAATTACTTGCGTCTAGTCTAGGAATGATGGAACAAAACGACTAAAACCTTTAGAGTAATCATATTACCAATATCATTGGTAAACTTCACCTATTTATCCAAAACACCCAATTATAATAGAAAACTAAAAATATCACATCTCACTTAAAAAATCACTAAACTTTACCAAAATCAAAAAATTAGGAAAATAAGTCGTCAGAGGGGCGGCCCCCTGATCTCTAAGGGGACCGACCACCTTAATACAGGCGGCCCCCTTATCAATAAAGGGGTCGGCCATCTGATAGAACGAATTTTTTTTCGTTGTAAAAACCAGAAACAAACACACCCCTAAAACTGCTACTGCAAATGAGGAATATAACCCAACTGTTAGTCTTATTTTTATATAAGTCGAACAAGAATGTTATCGGTCGTCTTAGTCGTAATTAGTGTTGTTATGTAATACGCTAGTCGGGATTAACGGGCTTGGACTTTAAGCTAATATTGTCCGTGTTTCGGGCTTAAAGCCCAAGACAAGCCAAGCCCGACCCAAGAGAATGGTCCATACGCTATCTAGGGTGAAGGGAATATAAATAGAACCCTCTCCACACATGGAAAGGGTGTTGGTTGCATTTGTCTAGGTGTAATCATACCAAACTCTCTCATTTTTTAATCGAATATTCTTCCATCTTCTTTCTACCTTTTTCTTATTTCGTGTGCTTAATATGGGTATTGGTTAGCTTATTAGTTGTGTTTGGATCTTAGATATTTGGGATAACAAGTGGTATCAATCTCAAGGGGTTTTAAGTGTTTGAGTCGTGGTTTTTAGAGCTATTTCGTCCTTAATTTTTCCTTTAAAAGCTACAGTACACTTTTGTTCATTGTGGTAATGATTCTTAAGCTTTTTAAGTATTAGCTATTCATATTAGTTGTTACGATCAAACAGCTTATACCAAGAGTCAACAAATCTTACGTTTGTTTTAGAAACCATGTTCGAAATTTTTGTGAATGCGAAAAAACTCATAGAAAAACATCAAAAACAAGAGTTTTTGTTGTTTTGGATCATCAAGGTGCACTTTCATTGTTTACAAGCTTATAGGAAGTTTATTGTATCATCTAAACATTGTTTTCTTTACGAAAAATATGGGCTTATTTTTTTTTAATCAAGCGAAACATGTCATATGAAGGAAGCGAAACATGTTGTAAGCGAAACATGTTGTGAGCGAAATATGTTCTAAACAGGTTGACACGTTCCAAGCAAAATATTACATAATCTGAAACTAAACTCTGTTAAAATTTACTTATTTCGAGCGAAATATGTTCAAGCGAAATATGCATCTGAGCGAAATATGCATTTGAGCGGAATATGTTCGTGTGAAATATGTTCTAAGCGATTTATGTAATACAGGTGATTTAAGTCAAGCGATTTATGTCTTTATCCAAAACAAAACTCTGACAAAATTTCAAGAACCAAGCAAAATATGTTTTTGTCATAATTCAAGCGAAATAAGACATAACAACTTCCCAAGCTAAACAATAAAGCTGAGCAGAACTAATACATCAAATTTCAATATCATTCTAGAGGAAATCTTGTTTTGAAACCTAAATTCCCAGAAGAATGTCATACCGGTGAGAATAGACGACTTTCGGGCTTCATATAAACAAGAACTTTAAAGTAAAATAAAAAATTCTACTTTAGTTTTACGGTTTCTTCTTAATTTAGTAAAATCCCGCGAAAGTCTCACTTCTTTTCTCGGTTTAATCAAGACTTGTAAAATCCCGTAAACTAGAATTCCATATCAAACCAAAATCTCAATCACTTCATAAAACTTAAGATCCGATATCCATTCACAACATCAAAAAGTCCAAGATACCAATAACAATTTGCAAACTCAAACAACAAATGCTCTCACAATGCTCATGAAGAGCAAGGTGGTAAAGATCGTCCACCAATGTTAGCACCTGGTAATTACGTTCAATGGAAATCCAGAATCAAGAGATACATCGACACCAAACCTAACAATGAACCCATCCAATATTGTCTCCAGAATCCACACTACAAATTCAAATGGACTGAGAAGACTGTCCACTTGCAAAAGGTAGTTTAGAACCCACTTATAAAAGGGTACATGGAGAACTATAAGAAAGTTTCACAAGACGATAAGGAACCTAATTAGAATCTTGACGGGGCTAAAGCTTTATCAAGATAAATCTTACATGGCTAGATACTGATATCTACTACCACAATTGATTCTATTCTAAATGCATGAGAGATAATGGAAAGCAATAGAAAGGTTTGAAACATGGTGAATCAATCAATGCTCAATAACTTGATCAAATTTATATTGGGAGTTTAGCAAAATCAATCACGGTAAGTGAAATCACTGAGTCGTAATAACAAAGGTTTTTACAAGATGAAGAATGAGCTTGTCCAGAAATCAGTGAGATGTTACCACTCACCAATGAATGTTTTAGTTTTTACTTCAATTACAACCAGAATGGCAAGAGGTTTTGTGACGGCTTGTTAAGTCAAGTCAAAATAAAGACTGTCTCCTGTCATAAACTTTATGACATTCTGAGCATCACAAAACGAAGTCCAATGAGCTAAGAGCTGAAAGACTAAAGCACATTATGCTAATCCACGTTGCACTGTTGCTCAACAACAACCATTTACCATCCTCAAATCCATCCTAATCACTACACTCACAATTTATCCTAAACCAGATCATACCAACTGCTACCAGAAATAAAGGAAAAGCAATTGTCAACTCTCCTCCACCAACTTATGATCAAGAACAAATGGTTGTTGAAGATGATGTATTTTCAAAGGATAAGGAGATTGATAAACTCATAGCTTTGATTTCTCTATCATTTAAGAAAATCTACAAACGCTACCAACAACAACCACAAACTTCAATTCAAACACTGAGATAGAGCAAATCAGATAATACTCCAAGGATTAACAGAGGCATATGAGTATGATAAATAGAGGTAGTCATGATTGGGCTAGGGAGAATGTAGTACACAGGTTGTGTCAGGCAGTCTAGATTCATGTTTATAAATGCAAGAAATATGGGCATGTTAGCAAAAGGAATTCCAGAAACCGAAACGTCAAAGGATGCAACTTATCACAAGGAGAAGATGCTATTGTGTGTACGCAAGAGTAAGCTGGATGTTTAGTTAAATCAGAACAAAGCGTGACTAGAGGGATTGACACTGATGATGAACCGAAGATCAAGAAAATGGAAGCAATTATCTGAACATGGCACAGATTCAAAGGTTCACCTGATGCGTGCTGCCAAATCAGGACCCATCTTTTAATACTGAGTCGTTGCAAAAGGTACAAAATGATAATGATAACTATAATGTGTTTGCTAATGACAGTGAACATCCTAAGCAACCTGAATCTGTTAATGACACATATCCGGATGAACAAGATGAACATAAAATAATTATTGATTCATTGGATATGAGTCATGATAGAGAACAAGATGACCAAGATGATGATGATCTTGCTAAAGAACGTGACTTGGTTTCTTCTTTAATTGAAAAACTAAGAATGTGAAAATGGAAGACAGCAAAAAATAGTAATAAATTTGAATCATCAAACAAGACTATTAATAGATTAATTAAAATGTGACAACTTATGGAATTTGCAAAACTAAAAATATAAGTTTATTAATCAAAAAATACCATTACAAAGAAGACAAATAATAAAACAGTCAAAGACTAATCAATTGATGTTCAAAGACCTTAAGAAGTTCCAAGCTGAACTTGATAGATATCATGATGTGAATTATGCGTCGAAGGTGGAAATTGATTGTGCAAAAGCAAAAGGAGATTTAATATCATACAAAATGGAATCTCAAAAGTCAAATTTAAAGAATAACATTGAAAGATAATGATATTAAATCAAACGATTTGAAAATTAAAAAGGAGACTTTTTTGCAGCATCAATGAAAGCATCTCCATAACGTCCAAGAAAAAAAGGTTTCCAGAATAAGTTATACAAAACTTGTGCAGACAAAAGAAATATGTGAAAAGGTCTTGCTTTTAGAAAAAAAATTAAGGTCATTTGAATATAATGATATAAAACCGGTCAATCAGTGTTCAAACAAGAATATGCCTTAATCGTAATTGTAAATAACGAGTTTGTTTACAACCTGAGTTCCTTAAGAAAGCTCAAAGAGCGAATCCTCGTCTAATGATATAGGATGCTATAATGGTAATACTGCTTTAAAGTAAGCTCTAGTATTTTGACGAAACATAGTGAAATGAAAAGAAGAAGATAAATTTTGTGTCTATGCCCTATGAAAATATCAATCAAAATTAAGAGATTAATCAAACCGTTATTGATTATAAAAACATGAATAATCTTTATGATTTGTTCGTTCCACAACGTGAAAAGTCGCCTGAACAAAGATATTTTTTAGAAAGGTCAAAAATGAGTCATACACCTGTCAAGAATGAAAATTCAAAAGAGTCTTTTAATAAACAAACAACTTTATTAGAAAAACGGATGGATGAATCCATTCCGTGGGATCAAAAGTGTAAAAGCTCTAAAGAACTTGTCCAAATTAAAGTATGTTGACACGAGATTATGATAGAGTGGAACGTTCAAAAACAACAATCGCTAAAATGACATATTGTTATGTCATATAAGAACAATCACTTCAAAATACAATAGAAGGAAAATTTTGTCCCCAAATTCGAAAAATCAACGCTGATTTAGAAAATTTTCACTTGTGTTTGAAAGAGGAAATGGTTGCTGATTTGAGATACTTTAATTCTCTTAAAAGGAAGTGGACACTCTTAAATCTCAACTGGACAATCAAAAAACACAGTTTTTGAATAAAATTGACCTATTTCTAGGGAAAATTATCATGCTGATCACATGGAATGCTAAACTTGGAGTATATCAACCCTTGGATGAATTCACCGATTACAATGTGACTATGTGGACCAAGTTGCCCAAATTGAACGGCTTGAAAAAGACTTTAAAAAAGAACAACAATTCAATAACAAATCCTTCAATGAATTGGTTAAAAATAATTATCTGAACTTGAACACCTTCAATTAATCGTTGAACTCGCTTTAACATCAAAGTCATGAACAACTAATAATGACAAAGTTTGAACAAAAATAAATCAAAATTAATATGAGAATAGAAGTCTAAATATTTTGAAGATCAAAGATCGATAAAGCTCAATTACAAGACAAAGACATTGCAATAAGTGAGTTAAAGAAACTCACTGAAAAGATGAAAGGAAAATCTGTAAAAACTAAGTTTGAAAAACCATCGGTTATTCGACAACCGAATGCTTTTAAGAGTCAAAGACAATCAGTTTTAGTGTAAACTAGATACTTTTTCATATTCCTCTTAGCAACGATAGATTTTTAAAAGTCCAATTCATTTACCACAAATAATGTGTCCAATGATTTTTCAAATCCAGTCACTGCACAGATTTTGCCTCATAATGTGAAGTCAATTTTAAAGAACACAAATGTGATTGCTCTAAGAATATATAACGTGCACACAAAGCCTAATCAAACTAGAATGCCACAGTTGCCTCAAGATATTAGGAAAACTAACAAATAGTGTCATTCTCTACCAGGAGTAATTCCCACAACTAGTGTTAGCAAACCACAGCTAAGACAATCGATTGTGAAGATATATCATGACAAAACAATAGTGAAGTGAAAGACACCACAATATATAAAACCACCATAGGAAATTTTAAAGTATTTTTCTAAAAATGAAAACGATCCTGAAACAGCGTACAACTAACATAAGTAATGCTAAGTACCTCGAATGAAAACTAGCATGTGTTACTTGTGGAAAATGAGTTTCGAGATGCCAATCATGATATGTGAGTTCTACAAAATAAAAATGGCGTGAATTCTAGACAAAAATGCTATGAAGTGCTATTAGTACTAGAGAACAGAATGTGGTCTGTCGTGTAGGGTTAATTTATTGATTACCAAGTTTTAAATTTATATTTAGCCGACTAATCCTAAACAACACTTTAAACGCAGGTGTACCCAATCGGGTGGAGTTCATGGTAAGTATGGTGTCGAACCCTAATACGAGGTACGTAACCTTATAATCAATCAGTATTTTAATTACTCAATCAAAATTAAGTTAATTCTAATTACTTTGAATGAAACCTCATCAGATACACTAATACTAATAAGATTGGGGGGGTTTTTAGCCTGAGAGACTGCCCAAATTGAAAAGGTGACAATAATCCATCTAAATACAAATACACAAGCAATGAAAACAAACAGAAGATAACAGAGCGGTACAAGCTAAATAAAGAAAACCTAATGAGTCCGCCAAAATAAATCCTAATAAATGTCTGGATTGTTTATTTAGTGCAAAGATATAATATCCTAGAAGCGGCCATAACATTCATAAGACTTCGGTCAATACAACATCCTAAGACCTTAGACACGTAAACATGTCGACAATAAACTTATGCGTCAAAAATCACCTTCTTAGATTAATTAAAATCTATCTAGGGAATAGATCAACTGTGATCCTTGTACACACCCCTAGCCATGAGACTTTACCCACTTACTGTTAGACGTGTTTTATATACTGGTAGTCAACCTGTTCACATCTTTATCAATTAATCAATAACATACTTTGTTGAAACATTACAGGTGACCAGCCGACCAACAAAGCTCTTAAATTACAGACAAGGACAGAACGTTATTTGGTGATCCATTGGTTCATTAATATAAACACGATATGGAGAGCATATCCCAGTATCTAGCTCTACTTGGTTAGGCGAACCTAACCCAGTTGAAGAAAGTCGCAAATCAAACACGAAGACAATTATCATGTGATAAACATAATTAAAACTTTCACTATAAAATTATGAAAATCATATTAAAACAAACCAAACTAAAATCTTCATTAAGATGGCTAATATCCCAAAGAGATTATAGCCCATAACCAATGTAATAATACAAGCGAGATTAAATAACCAGTGTAAACTAATACTTTTACCGAACAATACCAAAAATAAAATATTTACAAAGTATAAAGAATTAACACGTGTTCTTCGATGAAAACTTTGATCGGATGCTTGACCTTTGGTTGCTCCCTTTTTTCTTCAGATAATCGTCTTTTATGTGTAAGGTAATGAAGAATATGCATTTGCGCATTGAAAACTCATTTTTGAGCTAATACGCGTATTGGGGAGTTATTCCCTGGAGTGCGCACAAAGTTTAAGATATACCTTTTTATTTAAACGTAGTTTACTATCTTTCTAAAAATAATTATTCATTTCCAACCTAACTTTCTAAAATTAGAAATTTTACTTTTTCTTAATCTAACACTTACACGCTAAACCTATCTTAAATAACTAACACTACATACATATACGTATAAATACTTACACATTAAAGACAAAACATTAAATTTCCAATAATTATTTTTCCTTGTCACTTAAAAGTGAACGAAAGGAAATCACCATTTTTCACCATTAATCCAATCTTTTTGAATGCTCACATTCTAACGATGGATTTCCACTATCTCATAAACACATATTCATACACATAGCACCTAATTCACATAAGCCGCACATCACCATAGACATAAAGTCAAATACTAAAGGTTTGACTAACCTGCTCAAGTCATGGTTGTCACAACACCCCTTAAGAGAACAGTTGCTTCAGAATCTACTAATCAGAAGCCTAAAAGCAAAATTAGGAAGCAATATGAGCAGATTAGTAAGACATGTAAATGGTGGTACTCTAAGATCACACCACCGGGATATAAATGGAAACCTAAGACCAGTACAGTGAATGTTACACCAAATGTTAGTATGCCTCTAGGAAATAAATCTAGAATTACTAATTTTTCAGAATCCATAACACTTAAGGGATCCACTTTGTCCAATACTCCACTATCTTCTAATTCTTTTGAAGCTCGTAGAGATTATTCTATTCATCGTCGACTATGGGTGCTCAAAGCACATGACAGGAAATCTCAAGCTTCTAAGTAATTTTGTGGAGCAATTTCTGGGTACGGTGAAGTTTGGAAAGGATCAAATTGCACCGATTCTTGGTTATAAAGATTTGGTTCAAGGGAATGTAACTATCAAAAGGGTTTATTACGTCGAAGGGCTGAATCACAATTTATTCTCCGTTGGTCAATTCTGTGATGCGGATTTGGAAGTTGCTTTTTGGAAGTCTACATGTTACATCCGTGATTTGAAGGGAAATGATCTACTCACAGGTTCTCATGGCACAGATCTGTATTCCATCACTCTTCAAGACACATCCACTCCCAATCCAATTTGCTTAATGGCTAAAGCTTCATCGTCACAAGCATGGTTATGGCATCGTCGTCTCTCACATCTAAACTTTAACACCATCAACTTGTTTTTGAAGTATGATATTGTGAGTGGCCTTCCCAAATTGAAATTCTTCAGATATCATCTTTGTTCTTCTTGTGAGTTGGGGAAAGCAAAACGTAAGTCTTTTAAGACAAAAACTACCCCAAGCTCAAAGAGACGTTTACAAATTCTACACATGGACTTATGTGGTCCCATGAGGGTAGAAAGCTTTAATGTTAAGAAATATGTGTTGGTAATTGTTAATGACTATTCAAGATATACTTGGACTCACTTCTTGAGATCCAAAGACCAAACACCTGAAGTTCTCATCGATTTCCTCAAACTTGTTCAAAGAGGGATTGAACTGACAAAGGCACGGAATTTTTGAATAAAACTCTTCATGAATACTTTGCTCAAGAAGGGATTGAACACTAAACGTCAACTGCTCGAACACCTGAACAAAACGGCGTTGTCAAAAGACAAAACCGTACTCTTGTTGAGGCTGCTAGAACAATGCTAAGCGCCGCTAAAGTTCCTCTGTACTTTTGGGCCAAAGCAATTGCAACAGCATGTTTTACTCAAAACCGTTCACTCATAATTCCTCGACATGAGAAAACACCTTACGACATCATCAATGGCCAGAAACTGTCTATTAAGTTCTTTCACATTTTTGGCTCTCTTTGCTACATCGTCAGAGATGGTGAAAATCTTGAAAAAATGAAGGAAAAAGGGACGAAAATGTAACAGAAAAGGACGAAAAACGGTAAGAAATACTTGACGAAGAGTAAAAAGACGTAAAGCAATAGACGAAAACGTAAATAAACTGACTAAAACGGAAATTAACTGACAAAAACTAACTTTTTGAAACATAAAAATGAAGCGTTTTGACCATTTTTGAAAAATTTAAGCATGAAAATCAAGTATCAAAAAGCTTGGCCCATTTGTCAATACGTAGGATCAAACTGTCGGTATTTAGATAAGAGGTTCAATTTTAGAGTTTTTTGTGATTCTAACCGGTATCACTCATAACTTTTCGGCTCCACGAACTCAATCAAAATGGAGTAGTCTAACGTAAAAAAAGAACTGTTAGCAGGAAATGGAGTCGCACTATGCAAAATGAACAATCTAATCCCTCAAAAGATTGGTGAAATGTCGTCTGACACCCGATTCACCTCTATATCTTAAATGAAACTTTTAATTAAGGCATTTCCTCAGACAAACTCCTTTACGACTTTCAAAGGTAAAAAGCCATCATTAGAATATTTTAAAGTTTTTTTCAGTAAGCAAATGAATTATGTCTTAACCTCAAGACAACAATCTCTCTAATACGACGCCCAAATCAGACCTAAGGGAGGGCTTCTTTCTCCTTTGTCTACTCTTCCCCAATAGTAAAGGCCGATAGATAAACTTAAACAAAGAAACCATGAGAATCGAAGAATCCTTTAAAATTTTAGATTCGACGAAAAGTCCACTTTCTAAATCACACCTTTATTAAAGATAAATAATCGATAAGTTCAATTATTGAAAACCAAATAGAAAAAATCAAAAGACAGAGGAAAATGAACCATAAACAAAGAAATAACAAAGATCAAAGAACGAAAAGATCATCCACTCAAAATGTAATAGGTAAAGTAAACGAGAGAACCTTAAGATCTCAAATTCAAAACCAAAGTAACTTCTTTTGTTTCGTATCCTCTGTAAAACCTAAAAATGTTAAAGAAGTCATTCAAAGACAAAGTTGGACTAATGGCAATTAAATAATGAATTGAAACCCATTTGAACAAATGATGTTTGGAGTCGTGTTTGCCAACCACCCGAAAAACAACTGTAATTGGTACAAAAAATGGGTTTTCAAAAGTAAATTAAGAATAAAAATGGTGTCGTATCTCTAGAAATAAAGCTAAGGCTTGTCGATCAAGGATACACCAACAAGAAGGAATAACTTCGATGAACATATGCTCTTGTAGCAAGATACAACCAACAAGAAGGAATAAATGGTTTTATAAACGAAGAAGTATATGTGTCTCAACCTCCCGGGGTTGTCGATTTCGAATAACCTAATCATGTATACAAACTCAGAAAGAGGCTTTTTAAGGAGCCATAAACAAGCCCCAAAGGTTGGGTATGATAGACTTAAATCTTTTCTCCTAATCAATGAGTAAACCATAGAATGGTAGAAAATTCTGATCAATTATAGATTATTCCATATAAGGATTAAGCACAAATGGAATTGGTTAAAGTTAGTTGTAATGACTTTCTTAAAATTTTACACAGAAGTTATTTCTATTTACATTTGTGAAGGCGCCGAGGATAAACGAAGATAGATAAATCATTATGGCAAGTTATTGACACATAAACCTTACATGCAAAACCTTCAAAAAATACGTCATTTTAACAAGAAAAACGTCAAAAATTTACCTCCATGGATTTCACAATATTCTGTTTACTCTCTTGATTTATCACGATTTAGTGCAAGTTTTTCGGAGTAATTAAACATTAATGTTACACAATGGATGCATAGCAACATACCAAGAAGCTGAAATGGATCAAAATTTAATAAAGTTGCTATGAAAGAAAGTAAAATCTCCTAATCTGATAACAAACTCAAAAGCAAGACAAGTTTGCACACCTCTTGTACTTTTCTTATGCATCTTGTGAAGACGAAGCCTGTCTGACTCTTCGTTGATGGACATCCCAATTGTACACCCGAGCAATCGTAACCTAAATACACAAGTAATAGCCAAAAGGATAAACTTAAATTACTTATAAAGGTGTGTGAGTTGGCTCTTGCATTTGTGTCATTTAACTTTATCGTTTCATACGGTTATGAAGAAAAGAAACATGCAATCAGGTTGGTTTATGCTATAGACAGAATTGAGATGGGGCACATAACTTGAAGAATGAAGATTTGATGAATATGGTGGTATACAGGAATACAACACAAGTTTTAAATAATCAACTTTTTAGTCTTTGTTCTTCATATTTTGTTGTAAACCCAGCTTTTTTTTTTGTGGAATAGAAAAGTTAAAGAAAACCCAACTTTTCTAACAATCAGTTTTGAAAAATCAAGCAATTAGAAAAAAACAGAATTTATTCGTCCAAATACATTGATTTTGATGCAACATTTTTTTTCTGCATTTCTGTAAGAAGAATGAATGGTTTGCAATAATAAGATGTACCGTAAAGTTACTCACTTCAGTCGTTTTATAACTGTTACTGAGATTATAAAATAGCATTTGAGGTACATTACATGATAAATTATGCTTGTAGGTTCACCATGCATTGGTGAAAGACGGTTTTCTTAATCACTGGAGTATGTGTTATGTGACACAATCCCAAATAGAAAAGGTTGGTTATGTGAGTGAGTATATCAAACTTTAGATTTAATTAGTAAGGGTATATTTATAAAGTCGAAACTATTTGGTTTCTTTATAAAATAGTACTATCAAACTTCAGAGATAAATCAGAATGGATTTTACAGACTACAAATCAATAAAGCCATAAAGGACATGAAAGTGGTACCTGGGTAATGGTAACTTGATCTCGTAAGAACTGCAAATCACCAATTAACACTTCTAAACTAGCTTTTGCATTTTCCAAGTTGTTCCGCAGCAGTGAAGTGGCCTGCATTTGTTCATGTTCAGATGTTAAACAGAGTTACCGCATGTAGATGAAAGGCAAGTAGAGGTGGTTATTTCGACCCTCCACCTAACAACGTGTTGATTTTGGTTATATTTTAACTCCAAAAATGGGTAGAGTTTACAGACTCCACATGTTTTGTTAACAAACTTGGATTATAATTTTAGAGTATAGTTTATTTGATTACACTTATCGATATAATTAACTCAAAAGAGCAAAAAAAACTGGTGACGAGTTGACCTGGGCCAATCCATTTTGACCCGTACAAACCCATAAGAAGTACCTCTTCACATGAGTACTCTAACATAACATTTGCTCCCAGCCATAAGCACACAGAATCCGTATTATCAATCCGAGCTCGCGAATAGATACCTTCAGAGACTTCAAAATCTGTAAGCAACACCTGTGATAAACAAATAGGTGATGAACAGATATATTCACATAATAATTTGGGGGGCAAAATTGCTAACACAAACACAGATCAGGTATATGCTGTACATTGTGCAAAAGGACTGGTTACTGCAAAGTCTATAATATTTGTAATATGTACTAATATGTTTTGAATATGAAAGAACATTAATCATTATGGGAGCACAATTTCTGTATTCAGCTAAGGTCCCAGAAGTCTCACTGCTATAACCCTCAACTCACAAGAGAAATGTTTTTTTTATTATTATGGGTATCTGTGCGGGAGCCGCATAGAAAGAAATTTCAGATTATGGGCACGGTATATGAATCATGGATGTTTTGGCCCTGTTCTTCACTTAGAAGTACAAACCCTTAGAACTGGATATTTTGGTCCGCGCTCTTTGTGTCTAATCCCGCATCCACATGGGTTAAGAAAATCCCATACACTGGGTTCCATCGGTGTCGGCAATGTAAATCTTGATATGGGTAACACCTAGGTCCAAAATGCACTTGATTCAAAAGTTGAACACAATTTTAAGGTAAAAAGGATTTTCATTCTACAGTGTTGGGGGAGAAAGAACGATACGCTTTGTTCATATGGCCCATGCGACAGCCCTCTCAGTACCATAATGGAGCTTTGTAACTAGTGGCCTCCTGTAGGTAGAGCCTTTTCCGAGTGCACGGAGCCCCAACAAGGAAGAGGCTAGTGGTTTATTGTCCATAACTCTAATTTCTCTTTTTGTGATACTCCCATTCCTAGGGTGAGAAGAAGATAAGAAAAATTCAAGTGTTAACTTGGTTTCCCCTCATGTTGCTTCTAAAGACTGCCCTCATCTAAAGTCCAAACTGTCAGAAACAAATAACTTCTTATGTCTTCTACAGTTTCGTCATTCAAAGTCATAAAACATAAGTTGTTTTTACTATTTTCAACTTAGCAAATTGTGGATTTCCATTGCTTCTTTTTTTTCATTATTAGGCCCAAATTGTCCCTTGTGGTTCCTGTTCTTGTATTCCAATGAATATGTGGTGAATAATTTGTGGTTCCTGTTCTTGTATCCCTTGTGGTTCCTGTTCTTGTATTCTACAGTTTAATCATTGTTTTCATACTAGACACTATTATATGCACAAAGGGTAAAAAGTTAACTGAAGCGCTCGCTTTTGTCGCTTGTCGCTTCTCGCTTTAGGGAAAGGCATGTTTCTTTCGCCTTTAACTACCTTGATATTTAGAACTGCTTATGCTTTCTGATATAAGCAAACTGCAGAAGGTAGTGTTTGATTTCATAACTAAACACAGTAGTTCTTAGAGTAGACGTTGTTTAAGTGTTAGATAAGCAGTTGTTTGCTTATTTTAGGATTTAAGAATTAAATATATCAGTTTGAACTTTCTTATTCTAGACTGGTTATCCGTTTTTATCAAAGCAAAATAAGTAGTTGTAATAAGCAACCCCAAACATAGTTACATCTTCCTGTTATGCACGTAAAATAAGTTTTATCTGAAGTTGGTCAAATATGCTTTCTTAAAAGATTAAGTATGTTTTTTGGTTAAATAAAAATTCGACTGTAGTATTCTTGGCATTATATTGATGTTACTGTCGGTTTTTAAGAAGTTCAGACCCTTTACTAGGTGTACAAGTCATTTACGTA